>CM049572.1:950646-1070436 GCA_027123335.1 Amphiprion clarkii
GAGAACGTCCCCTGGAGAAAGTTCTAGAGTAGACCTACTGACAACTGGAGAAAGTTCTAGAGTAGACCTACCCACAACTGGAGAAAGTTCTAGAGTAGACCTACTGACAACTGGAGAAAGCTCTAGAGTAGACTACTCTAGAATTTTCTCTTTTTGCATGACATTTTGCTTGTTTTACATCTTACTGTAGGTGTTCTGGGTAACGTTTTGTTTGTTTAAGGTCTTTATACTTCCCAGTTCGGTGGTTTTCAGTCTTTTTACATCCCAGTTTGGTGGTTTTTAGTCTTTTTACGTCCCAGTTTGGTGGTTTAAATCTTTTTACTTCCCAGTTTGGTGGTTTTAGTCTTTTTACTGCCCGGTTTGGTGGTTTTCAGTCTTTTTACGTCCCAGTTTGGTGATTTTTAGTCTTTTTACATCCCAGTTTGGTGGTTTTAGTCTTTTTACGGCCCGGTTTGGTGGTTTTCAGTCTTTTTACGTCCCAGTTTGGTGGTTTTCAGTCTTTTTACGTCCCAGCTTGGTGGTTTTAGTCTTTTTACGTCCCAGTTTGGTGGTTTTAGTCTTTTTACTGCCCGGTTTGGTGGTTTTCAGTCTTTTTACGTCCCAGTTTGGTGGTTTTCAGTCTTTTTACGTCCCAGTTTGGTGATTTTTAGTCTTTTTACATCCCAGTTTGGTGGTTTTAGTCTTTTTACGGCCCGGTTTGGTGGTTTTCAGTCTTTTTACGTCCCAGTTTGGTGGTTTTCAGTCTTTTTACGTCCCAGTTTGGTGGTTTTAGTCTTTTTACGTCCCAGTTTGGTGGTTTTCAGTTTTCAGTTCTCCTTGTGTCACATTATCGCAGGTATGATTCGTTCAGACCAGATTAATTTTTCATCCACTCCAAGCGTCACAATCTAAAGACTAAATGTGGTTTTTGATCATTTTTTAATCACCAACTTTGAGCACCTCTATGGACCTGGAACTCTGGAAATATTACCCAGGATGAAGGTAGAACTCTGATTATTAATAAAGTTACTGCATATGAAGAACCAGATGTTCTGAGGGAACTTTGGATGATTTTATGTGGACTGACTCTTATGGGAAATACAGCTGGAAGCACCTCAGACTATCCTTTGTCCCAAGTGAGGACCAGATTGAACGTCCTCTCTCACACACACACACACACACACACACACACACACACACACACACACACACACACACACACACACACACACACACACACACACACACACACACACACACACACACACACACACACTCACTCTCTCTCTCTCTCTCTTTCTCTCTCTATTGCTTCTATACTTTCTATTAAGATGCTTTAATGTGAGACAGAAAAGGCCCATATGGTCCAACAAACAGGAGCCCCATTATTGGCAACACACACACACACACACACACACACACACACACACACACACACACACACACACACACACACACACACTGCAGTGGGTCTTAATGCCACTTAAGGCTGTTAGCGTTTCCTGTTGACGTCCAACAACAGGCTCTTCACAAGCCATCATTTTCCACTCTGCAGCTCTTTACACACACACACACACACACACACACGCACACGCACACGCACACGCACACGCACACACACACACACACACACACACACACACACACACACACACACACACACACACACACACACACACACACACACACAGGGAAACTGACTGAGAGAAAATCTCAGGGTCTAATATCTTATTCTAAAATCATCTTTACCGTCGTTAACTCGATGACAGACCCTGAAAGACTGATTAATCTCTGTGTAGAATTAACAACAATAATAATAATAATAATAATAATAATAATAATAATAATAATAATAATAATAATAATAATAATAATAATAGTATGTTTTCTGTAAGATACAAAACAGTAAAGTATAAAAGGCACCAATGAGACATGTTAAAATAAAATGTTAGCAAAGACGGTGAGACATTAAAAATACAGATTCAAATCTGTATCATATTTTAACAAGATTTAAATGTTATTTTCCTCATAGTAACTTTAAAATAATCATTAAATATATATACATATATATTTACAGTTTTACCCCCAAAATAGGGCTATTTTCTTAAAAAATACAACTCGGGTATTTAATGATACTAAAATGATATAATTTTGTCGTCAAAAAATGTAAAAATTCATGTTAGTCTGTTTAAATGTGTCCTCTTAAATGTAATTTAACCAAGTGTTATTGTATTTTAATGTATTATTTCCTGTAAAAATCTGTACAAATAGTGTTATATCTTCAAAAAATCATCAAAAAACATTCAATAACATTCATTTTTTTACCGGGCACTTGGTATAAACAACTTCTATACATTTGTGTATCTTCAGATCAGAAAATATCTTAAGATGTGTGAGATAATTATGTGTGACAACAAAAAATCAGATTTAAAGAGCTAATAAAGTCACACAGGTCAGGTTTAAAGAGCCAACGTTTTAAAGAAAATACAGATTCACCACAGGTTTCTGCTGATCTTAAAGTGTTTCCTGGAGGTTAAAAGACTAAACTAATGATAAATAAAATAATCTGTATTTTAAAACTGTGTCTGTAAAAATTAAAAACTGAAAAATTACCATCAAAAGAAGCAAAACTATCCTGAAAGGTTCAAATATGCTGGAAAAAACTCCCAACACTACCACAAAAAGAGAGCAAACCACCAGTAACTGGTCAGAATTACCACAAAGAAACACAAAGTCAGTACAAAAAGACCAAAATTCCACTGAAAGATGCAAAATCACCACAAATAGGGTCCAAACTACCTCAAAAAGACTGAGATTAATTTTGAGATTCAGATCTGAAAATTAATATCCGCGTACCACCATTGGGCCCGAATATTCGGATATTCGGATCCAGCCCTAGCAACAGGTTCAAGTTTCATGGAGAAAAGTAAGCAATGACATTTTTGTCAAACTTTCCAGAGAATAAGTGAAAACATAATTTGTTGAGGTATATCGTGATATATATCGTTACCGTGATATAAAATAATCCATATCGTGATATATGATGTTTTCCATATCACCCAGCACTACCTAACGGTGTAGCCATCCCATAATAGACCACTTTAGAAGACACTGAGAGTGCTTTAGTTTACAGAAAGTCTAAAATATTGAATATAATCGCTATAATTGCATTTTGAGTTTGCAGTAATCTGTGAATGTAGCAGACAGATGAAAATTGCAGATAAATAGAAATGAAACACATTTTTTGTGGTTTAAGTTATTACACTGCCAATGAGGTGAAGCCTCAGCAGAGTAATAAGTTAAACCACAAAAATGTCTGTCTATTAATAACTTAATTATAAACTTTTAGTTTATGAAAAAATATTGTTTATAAATAAAAATTATATGCCTAAAAAAAAACATCAAAATGACACCATTTATCAGACCCAGAAATGATGAAAACAGAATGAATCTGTAGATTTTCAACTTTCTGAAGGTCCTTGAACTACTTATGCTTTTATTTGCATACAGTGGAAAAACCAAACTAAATCCAGATTATAAATCATCAAAATCACTTTTTTTCTAAATGTCCCATTTTAAAATTGTATTAATTTTATAAATTTTAAATGATAAACACGTATATGTCCATTCAATGATTCATCTGTCAACCACACTTTATTTGAATTGAAAATAATTGCTTATTGTGTCAAATATTGCTGTGACAAAAATATGATTATTGCGATTAATTAATTACAAAGCCTGTAATTAATAAAAAATTTTTTAATCGTGTCCCACCACTAGTTAAAACACAACAGTCTTACCTTTAATTAACTGATAGCAGAGGTTTGGGTTGACTTTACTTCCTGCAACAGCAATTGGCTAGTGTTAGCTTTAGCTAGCTAATGTTAGTTAGCTTTAATTAGCTAATGTTAGTTATCTTAAGCTAGTTAGTGTTAGTTAGCTTTAACTAGCTAATGTTAGCTATCTTTAGCCAGCTAATGTTAGTTAGCTGTAGCTAGCTAATGTCAGTTAGCTTTAGCTAGCTAATATTAGTTAGCTGTAGCTAGCTGTTAGTTATCTAAACTGTAACTGAGGCAAAAGTTAGAATCTAGCTAACATTAGCGTTCACCTGCTGAGGCTAAACACAGTCTAATTCATAAAGTCTAATTAGTTATAGTTACCATTATTAGTCATTCTAGCCAGTTAGCAGTCTAGCCAGTTAAATAGCTTTAACTAGCTAAACAGCTAAAGCTACTTTAGCGATGATTTTAGCCACTGCAGGCTAAAGTCAGGAATAACAGATGGTACGGTCCACTGCAGGGGTGTCTGAACTCTGGTACAGGACTCTACCAAGTATTAATACTGGGAATATATAGTAGTACTAATAATAACAAGTACATTAGGAAGTATAAATACATGAACCCTTCTGTCCTGCTGGTTTCATCTCTTTCGGAAACAGGAGCTTAAACAAAGAGCTGCAGTTCAAATAGTAGCATAAAAACACAGCGAACAACTGATCAGAGCCTTTCTGTGTTGTTGATGTTATTTTGTGTTATTTGTTGTCGTTTTGTGTTTTAATTTAGTTTTTTTCTACAGTTTTCTGTGTTTTAGTTTAATGTGATTTAATCTTCTGTGGAGTTGTTCTGTTTTTACGTTTAGTTTCTTGGCTGTCGGTCTTCAGCTTCCTGCTGTTTGTCATTGAAACACCTGAACAATAAAGTTTTATGTCACAGATCAATAAATCAGCTGATTGGAAAAATGAAAACAATCCTGGAGCCTTTTCTACAAACAAACTTTATTTATTCAACCGCAGAAAAACCGCAGAGGTCAAAGGTCAGAGGTCACACACACACACACACACACACACACACACACACACAAACACACACAAAACAACAACAAACAAGCAAACATGGCAGCAGCTGATCTGACAGTGGACTCATTTCTCCTTCTTCTTCTTCGTCTTCTCCTCCTCCCTCTCCTCCTTCTTCTTCTGCTCAAACTTTTCTCCACCTGTGGAGCTTCCTCAGACACGTGACTCAACGCGGAAGCGGAAACAGCCCCAGAGAAGCTAACAGCTGAGCAGCAGCAGAGATCCACTATGAGGTGATGACCCACTCCGCCTCTGACAGAGAAACCGACGAGCTGCTCTCACAAATGTTCAGTCCGGATGTTCAAACTGGTCAGAAAAACACCAGAAACGTGCGAGAATCAGTATCAGTTTTAACGTGAGGATATTTAATTATTCTGTTGTTGATGCTAAAAAATGAAAGCACAAAACCTTAAACTACAGAATAGCAATTAGCCTAAATTAAAAGAAACAGTAAGCATATCATGATGCTGCCACCACCGTGCTTCATATTATGATGTTGCCACTAAAACAGAGCAGCTGCAGGTCACACATTATATAAACAGAACTTTGCATTAAAAACAGAAATTCTTAGAAGTAAATTGCAGACATTTATTTTGCCTTTTTAGTTCCGTTTCTGTCTCTATGCTGCTCTGTGATCTGATGTTTTATATTAATTTCCTGATTAGCTGCTCTCGGCTCCTGAATCCTTGGCGGAGTGATGCCTCCTGCCTTCTCCTCTCTCTGACGGCAGCTTCAGCTCCGTTAGCATCGGGAGCTAATCCTGCTAACGGCTAGCGGCTAGTGGCGCTATGATGGCGGAGCTGGTGCAGGGACAGGCCTCGATGAACCAGCCGGGGCTGAAGTCTGACGGCCTGGCCGATGTCTTACAGAGGGCCCGGCAGGTAACAACCACACTGGGGCTCGGCTCGCATCCTCTCCGGGCCGAACCGGGCCGTTTGGGTCGAGCCGAAGCACTTTTATTCGAACTGTTGTTCCGCCGCCGCTCCGAACTTCGGCGCTCCGTCAACTCACAGTTAGCATGCTAACTAGCCGCGGAAAGCGGTCCGGAGTTGGACTCGGGACGCTCCACCGCGGGCCGACACGGTCCGGGAGTTAGTTCGGGGGCAGTTTGTGGAGCTGTCACCCCGGAGGGAGCGCAGCGGGACCCGGCGGGGGGAGGCGGCGGAGAGCGGCGGCGGGGGGAGCGGGGCAGAAGTTTGGCCACACGTGTCACTGAGGCTGGGGCAACCTGTTGGTGCCGAGGGGCAGAAACACGGCGGAAAAAGCCCCGAACCGGACTCGGGGGGCGACACTTTGTTGTTTCTGACCCCCCTCCCTCCCCACCCCGACCCGGTTGGAGCTCACGTGGAGCCGGACCCCCCTCCGCCTATAGCCTGTTTACTGTAAGTTAGAAAGTAGGCTCGTTATGCAACAGCCCCACATAGGGCAGGAGGTGTGTCGGTCCACGGGTCCCACCAGAACCCGCTGCCTGGTCCTGGAGGCTCCGAGCTGCTGCTGTCACTCAGTGAACCAGTCCAGAACCTCCAGAACCAGGCGTGGGAAGTCTGACCTGGTCTTGTCTGACTTTACTCACCTGGTTCTGTTGGAGCCGGATCCACCTGGTCCAGGTGGATCCGGCTCCAACAGAACCAGCAGAACTAGGGGAAGATGCTCTGTAGACACACACCAGAAAGACTGGAGATCTGGAAACTTTTTTCTACATTTCAGCTCCGAAATTCACCCAAAAAACATCAGAAAACACCGACTTTACGCCTGCTACAAATCAGAATGTCAGTGAAGTTAAACTTTACGGTGACCAACAGCTCAGGAATAATATTAATGTCCTCCACATTTTAGCTCGTCGCTTCCAACTCTTTCAGACTATTTCCACTGAGTTTATTAAAAACCTAAACCAGGTTTGTGGGAAACGTTTTGGAAACTTTTTCTTCATTTTGGCTCCAAAATTCACCCAGAAAGCATCACAAACTTTACGACTTTCGGATCTTTACAGCGACAAACAGGTCAGATCAATAATATTAATGTTGTCAACTGTTTAGGACTATTTCCTCTATTAAAAACCTGCAACATCAGTTTGTTTTGGTCAAAAAGTCGACAAAAGAAACTACAAAATAGCCAAAAACGGAGACAAAAACTACAAAATGCTGCAGGCTTTTAAAAAAGTCAGAGGAAATAGTCCTAAACAGCTGGAAGCAACAAACTGAACCTCAGTTCCTGTTAGCTTTTAGTGGAAAAATCCCCAAATACTTTCTTTATTAGTGAGCAGTCTGAAGCCGTGGTTCCCAACCTGTGTGGCTTGGAGCCCCCCTATAAGCTGCACCCCAACCCCCACCACCACCTAAACCACCCCATAACTACACTACAAAACATAAGAGGGAAGTTATTGAATTGTATTACTAATAGAAAATTCCCTAAAATTATAAAACAATAATATTTAATATCAAACCAAGAGTTGTAGTCTGACGAGGAAGAGAGAGTTTATGGCTGCAGTAAATCTGGTGACACTACAATGCATAAGAGTTAAGTTATTGATTTTTTTTTTACTAAAAACATCCTTAAAATTATGAATTTTTTTTCTTTTATATCAAACCAAGAGTTGTAGTCTGAGCAGCAGGAGTCAGTTGCTGGCTACAGTAAAGTTGTTGAATCTTTGTGTCTCTTTTTGCATTTTGCAGACGGTTCCTGTTCACTCGTCTCACAGTCGGCTGCTCATAGACACCAATGTTATTTCTGCAGCTACTGTTGATTAAACTGGGCTTGTAGCATATTGTCTACCTTACAACGATGGAAAAGAGGCATCGTTTATGTTTAGACAACGTATATTTAATGAGTTATTGATGCCGGAAGTCCGAATTTGTGAATATCTTTCCGACTTTACCAAACTGTGTTTTATTTCCTGACGTCGCTGTAATTCTCTGGCTTCATGCTGTCATTTACGAGCATTTCACTATAAATAACCTAATTCTGTCTTGTCCTTTAATAAAACCAAATTTAAGGTAACTCTGGAGGTTTAGCCGGAGTTTTTAAGGTACTGATGAATCTTCTCCTGCTCTGCGTTTTTCAGACATCGTTCCCGTCAGTAATTTTCTAACTGTAACACAAACTAATGAATCTGGATGAACTAGGAGTCGACCTTAAGAAAGCGTGGAGAGAAGTTGAAAGGTCAAGGAGGCGTGGCCATCGAAGCAGCAAAGGATTTTAGAAGAAAGACCAAATAAATGTGTTTTAAACATGTTTTATAGGTAGACTTGTGATGACAGTGAGTCTGTTACTCTGACTTTATCCAGAATGTAAAAATCTATTTTTATAACATCACAGCCTCAGAGCAGACAAAGCTTCACGCCCCCCTCAGATCTCTGGCGCCCCCTAGGAGGGGTGGAGACCCAGGGGTTGGGAACCACTGGTCTGAAGCATGGTGGCAGTAGGATCATGGTGAATTTATGTATTAGTCTGAAGCATCCACCTGGTTCTGGTGGATCTGGCTCCACCAGAACCACCAGAACCAGGGGAAGCTGCTCTGTAGACACACACCAGAAAAACTGGAAATTTTGAAACTTTTTTCTACATTTCGGCTCCGAAATTCACCCATAAACCATCACAAAACACAGACTTTAGGTCCGTTACCAAGCCAAATGTCAATAAAGTTAAGCTTTACAGCGATGAACAGCTCAGAAAGGAGTTTTTTTTGTTAATTAATGGTCAGTAAAAATTGATTAAACTCCATTATTACCTGCCCTGAATCCTGGATTATAACTGGTTGTTCTGTTTTTACTGGTACACTTTTGGAAACTTTTTCTACATTTCATCTCTGAAATTCATCCAAAAGAACCATCAGAGAGCAAAGATAGTTCACAAAACATGACTTTACGTCCATTACAAACCAAAATGTCAATAAAATTAAACTTTACAGCGACAACATGATAGATTAGATTAATGATACTCATTTTTTCCCCACTAAATGCTAACAGGAACTGAGGTTCCGTTTGTTGCTTCCAGCTGTTTCGGACTATTTCCTCTGAGTTTATTAAAAACCTGCAGCAGGATCCACTTGAGAGTTTATTAGAAGCTGTATTTACACTCGTAGCGTCACGTCTTTTTGTGGTTGTTTTGCATTTAGGTCAACGTTTTCAGTCCAACAGTAAAACTAACTTCTACAGGACAGGAAACAACCAGACACATTATTATTGCTGGTCTTACTTTTCTATTCCAGTTTTAACTCATTTTTATTTTCAGTAATTAATCCTAACTTATTGCTCTTTCATTAGACACTGAATTTCTCTGGTTGTGTAGTTTGGTTTTCTGAGCAATATCTGGAAAAAGAAGTTCCTTCAGGAGCAGTAAACTTCAATCTTATCTTCTAGACAGTAATAAAAATCAGTGAGCAGCAGCTGGAACACTTTCCTCCTGTTTATCAGACACGCACTCGTTCTGGACGACTAGCCGGTTAGTTTAGGAGCTGCAGGTTGACACGAAAGGACCACAAAACTACAAAATAACCACAAACAGAGACAAAAAACTACAAAATAACTGCAGACAGAGACAAAAAACTACAAAATAACCACAGACAGAGACAAAAACTATAAAGTAACCACAAACGGAAACAAAAATAACTACACAACCACAAATACAGACAAAAAACTACAAAATACCCACAAATACAGGCAAAAAACTACAAAATATCCACAAACGGAGACAAGAAGCTACAAAATAACCACAAATACAGACAAAAAACTACAAAATAACCACAAACGGAGACAAAAAAAACTACAAAATAACCACAAATACAGACAAAAAACTACAAAATATCCACAAACGGAGACAAGAAGCTACAAAATGGTCCAAAAAATTCCTGCTGCTGTCTGATGCTGCAGGTTTTTAATAAACTCAGAGGAAATAGTCCTAAACAGGTGGAAGCAACACAATGAGCTTCAGTTCCTGCTAGCATTTAGTGGAAAAATCGCAAAATACTTTCTTTTTTAGTGAGTAGTCTGAAGCATGGTGGCGGCAGCATCATTATTCTTTGATAACTGACTGGGTAACAGGTGGTAGTTTATGAGGTGGAGATGCTTCTCTACTCGTCCTGATTCTGATGATCAGATGTTCTAAACTGGTTTCAGTTTCTGCAGTAACTTTCCCTGAAGTGAAGCTGATGATCTGATTGGTGCAGCCTTCTCTGTTATAATGTCGGCCATGTCTCGGTAATATTCTGATTAGTTGTTCATCTCTACGTCCATCAGAGTGAGACGTCCTTTCCAGCGTCCGTCCCATCTCTCTGCTGTAAACATTTATTCCAGGAGGACGTTTGTAGTTTTTGTGTTGACGTTTGTGGGTGATTTTTACTCACTGGTGCCTCACGGGTTTTGTCATTTTGTGTTTCTGTTGTAGTTCTGCGTCACTTTTAGGTTGTTTTGCATCTTTTTCTGGTCCTTTTGGTGACTTTTTAGCCTTCAAACATGTTTTTGTGGTTGTTAAAAGTCACAGTTTGGTTGTTTCAGTGTATTCATCTTTCGTAAAACTGTTATCTTTTCATCCTGTAGATGTTTTTCTGTATCCATGTTTGTAGTCTTTTCGTTTCTATTCTGCTCATCATCTGTAGAAGATGTTTCACCATGCTGGATGGATCTCCAACCACTAGCTCCTCTGTTCTCTGGTTCTTCTTCTTCCTCCAGCTGCTCTGATTCTGAGGATCAGCAGCAGTTCAACCTGGAGCTCGTCTCTGCATGAAGCAGAACGTTTGTGTTCCTCATGAACCAAATCCTGAAGCAGTTTCTTCAGTCTCCTGGTTAAAAGTAACAGCTGCAGTAGTGTTGTCACAGTGAGGCTGTGTACAGGTGTTTACAGGTGTGTATAGGTGTTTACAGGTGTGTGTACAGGTGTGTATAAGTGTTTACATGTGTACAGATGTTTACAAGTGTTTACAGGTGTGTAGAAGCTTGTACAGGTGTGCGTACAGGTGTTTACAGGCGTTTACAGGCGTTTACAGGTGTGCGTACAGGCGTTTACAGGTGTTTACAGGTGTGCGTACAGGCGTTTACAGGTGTTTACAGGTGTGCGTACAGGTATTTACAAGCGTTTACAGGTGTGCATACAGGCGTTTACAGGCGTTTACAGGTGTGCGTACAGGCGTTTACAGGTGTTTACAGGTGTGCGTACAGGTATTTACAAGCGTTTACAGGTGTGCATACAGGCGTTTACAGGTGTTTACAGGTGTGCGTACAGGCGTTTACAGGTGTGCGTACAGGTGTTTACAGGCCTTTACAGGTTTTTACAGGTGTGTGTACAGGTGTTTACAGGCATTTACAGGCGTTTACAGGTGTGCGTACAGGTGTTTACAGGCCTTTACAGGTTTTTACAGGTGTGCGTACAGGCGTTTACAGGCGTTTACAGGTGTGCGTACAGGTGTTTACAGGTGTGCGTACAGGTGTTTACGGGTGTGCGTACAGGTGTTTACAGGCCTTTACAGGTGTGCGTACAGGTGTTTACAGGTGTGCGTACAGGTGTTTACAGGTGTGCGTACAGGTGTTTACAGGCGTTTACAGGTGTGCGTACAGGTGTTTACAGGCGTTTACAGGTGTTTACAGGTGTGCGTACAGGTGTTTACAGGCGTTTACAGGTGTGCGTACAGGTGTTTACAGGTGTGCGTACAGGCGTTTACAGGCCTTTACAGGTGTTTACAGGTGTGCGTACAGGTGTTTACAGGCGTTTACAGGTGTGCGTACAGGCGTTTACAGGCCTTTACAGGTGTTTACAGGTGTGCGTACAGGTGTTTACAGGCGTTTACAGGTGTGCGTACAGGCGTTTACAGGCCTTTACAGGTGTTTACAGGTGTGCGTACAGGTGTTTACAGGCGTTTACAGGTGTGCGTACAGGCGTTTACAGGTGTGCATACAGGTGTTTACTGGTGCAGCAGACCAAGTTGTCATGTGTAGCTGAGCTGCTGCACACTTCACTCTTAATCTCGGAAACGCTCAAGGTTTCGTGTGTGTGTGTGTGTGTGTGTGTGTGTGTGTGTGTGTGTGTGTGTGTGTGTGTGTGTGTGTGTGTGTGTGTGTGTGTGTGTGTGTGTGTGTGTGTGAGAG
This sequence comes from Amphiprion clarkii, assembly GCA_027123335.1. Lineage (NCBI taxonomy): Eukaryota > Metazoa > Chordata > Actinopteri > Pomacentridae > Amphiprion > Amphiprion clarkii. The sequence goes on from CM049572.1 coordinate 962,554, forward strand.
AGCGAGCTAGCAGCTAACAGCAGCTAACAGCTAATATATGAGGAGCAGCTGCTGACTTTTCCATCAACAAACAGACGAGAAAATCCAGGATGTGAAACGTTGCGTCAACGTTCTGCTGACATTAGACTGGATCTGCTGGAGGAATCCGGGTTCAGAACGTTGGGTTTTAGATGAAAAAAGGAGTGTTTGTTTGCAGAGTTGCTGCATGTTCTGTTTTACACGCAGTTTTAATTCGAAAAAATGACAAAAAACAAGACAACAAATGACAAAACAGAGATGCCAAGAAAGACTGAGAGGAAAACCAATTAAATAAATGCAGCAATACCAGAGAACAGAGGAGCAGGTTGTTGGAGATCCATCCAGCATGGAGACACATCTACAGATGATGAGTAGAGAGGAAACATGGAGATAGAAAAACATCTACAGGAGGAGGAGATGGTAGGAGATGGTAGGAGATGAAAATGAGCTGAAAACTACAAAAATGGAGACACAAAAACCAAACAACAGAACGGAGATAAACTTCTTCAGAGACTGTAAAACTGTGAACAGTTAAATGTGTTTTAGAGAAGAGAATTGAACGTGTTGGTTCTTCAAAGTAAGATACTTTTACCTCATGTGGTTCTTGTTCTGTACTAGACGTTTATTTTCTCTCTCCTTCCTGGTGTTTCTCGCGCTTTCTGATGATTTAAATCTCTAAAGTAGAGGACATGTTTGAGAGTCGTGTTGTTGTTCCTCGTTAGATTTAGTGTCACGGTTTTCAATAACGCTCAGAAAATGCGACGAATTTCTGTTAGCCTTGAGCGCTTTTTTTGGTCCTTTTTTGTCTTTGTCATTTTTTGTCGTATTTTTGTTGTTTCTTTGTCCTGTTTTTTTCATTATTCTTGTTTTTCTCATTTTTTGTCTTGTTTTTCTCATTTTTTGTAATATTTTTGTCTAGTTTTTCTGACTTTTTGTCTTATTTTTGTCATATTGTCTTTTTGTCATGGTTTTTCATTTTTTTCATTTTTGTCTTGTTTTTGTCATTTTTTTGTCATATTTTTGTCATATTCTTGTCTTCTTTTTGTCATATTTTTGTCATTTTTTTCATTTTTGTCTTATTTTTGCTGCATTTTTGTCATTATTTCTCCTGTTTTTATCATTTTTTGTCATTTTTTCTCTTTTTCTCACTTTTTTTATTTTTGACGCATTTTGTCATTTTTTTCTCGTTTTTATCATTTTTTCTCTTTTTCTCACTCTTATTTTTGTCATTTTTTCTCTTGTTTTTGTCAATTTTATGTCATTTATTCGCTTATTTTTGTGATTTTTTTTGTCTTATTTTTGTCATTTTTTTTGTCTTATTTAGTCACTTTTGTGTCATTTTCTCCTTTTTTCTCATTTTTGTCTTGTTTTTGTCATTTTTGTCATATTGTCTTGTTTCTGCCATTTTTTGTCTCATTTTTTGTCTTGTTTTTCTCATTTTTTGGTCATATTTTTTGTCCTATTTGGTCGTTTTTGACTCATTTTGTCATTTTGCATCTCATTTTTGTCATTTAAAGTTGTTCCTGTCTGGGTGGTTGGGCTGTTCTGGATCGATGTTTTAGAATTACACCGTAGAGCTCAGTGAGTTTCTGCTGTGGGAACATATGCAGTTGTATGTGATCCCAGCTATCTGGTATCTGTTGATCATGTCTGAGTCTGCAGCAGGAACTCTGCAGCCTTATTAGGAATCCAGTTGGTTGCAGTGAGGAGGAGGAAACAACAGTCTGATGTTAACTGTCTGCTGAGGCCTCCACCGCCACACTCACTGCAGTTTGTTGTTGATCTGAAGCTTTACTCTGGTTCTGGTGGTAAATTCAGTTTTAGTGGCCGATGATCCATTTCAAACCCTCCAACTATCAAGACTTCTGTAGTTTTTATAGACTTTAAATATAATTGCATTTGGTCCACACTTATTTGTTGACTTTGGTCTGTTAGTCTTGATGCAGGACTTGAGATTGTGTATCCGGACTTTTGTACTTGAAGACCTTGATTGACTTGTGTTGACCTGGACTGGACCTTTGACTTGTTGGTCCTTTTTTAACTTGACTTGGGATATGTGGCAGTTTTTACTTGGAATTTGATTAGGGACATGTTAGGGTTTGCTTTTTAATTGACTTGGGACTAGTAGTGTTTACACTTGACTTGGAACTTGTTGGTCTTTACTTTGAGCTTGACTTGGGACATGATAGCCTTTACATGGGACTTGACCTGGGGCTTTACTTGGGACTTGCGGGGGACTTGACTTGGAGTTTTACTAGATACACATTGGGCATTGTCCTTTGATTGACTTGTTGGTCTTTTGTGGGTCGTGCTGGTCTTTATTTGGGTCTTGACTTGGACTTGTTGGTCTTTGCTAAAAGTTGTTGGTCTTGACTCTAGACCTGATTGGGGTCTTACCTGTGTTGACCTGGACTCTACGTCTTTACTTGGACTTTAGACCTGTTGTAGATCTGGAACTTGACTTTTCCGATGCCGGTTTAGACTCAGGATTCGACCTGTTTGTCTTGAGCTGAGACCTTACTTGCTTACCTGACCAGGTGTTTGTCCTGATCCAGGTGTGACAGATGTTTCTACCTGTGTTTCAGATGGTGGGGAAGATGGGAGGAGAAGCCATGTCCCACCTCAACAGCTCCTCAGGAGGTGTTGAGCCTTCGCTGTACTACCCCGGCCAGAAGAGACCTGGAGAGGACGGAGGTGAGGACAACCGTAACTGTCGGGGTGTTAAACCTGAACTACAGCCAGACTAACCTTTAGTCTCTGATGTTACAGAGTTTACCTGAACTACATCCCGACTTACCTTTAGTCTCTACAGCTAGAATGTTTAACTAGTAAACCAAGAACCTGGAACCTGAACTACAACCTGTCTAGCCTTTAGTCTCTGTAGTTGGAACGTTTAACCTGAGCTACAACTTGTCTTACACTTAGCCTTAAAAGCTAAAATGTTTAACCTGAGCTACATCCTGTCTCATCTTTAGTCTCTGGTGCTAGTCTTTAACAGACAATTCAAGAACTTGGAACCTGAACCACAACCAGTCTCACCTTTGGTGTCTGGAGTTAGAATGTTAAACCTAAACTACAACCTATCCTGCCTTTAATCTCGGGGGTTAGAATGTTTAACCAACACTCCAAGAACTTAGAACCTGAACTACTTGTCTAACCTTTAGGATCTGAAATCAGAATGTAGAACCTGAACCGTCTCACCTTTAGTCTCTGGAGTTAAAATGTTGAACCTAAACTACAACATCTCACCTTTGGTGTCTGGAGTTAGAACGTTTAACCTGAACTGCATCCTGTCTAACCTTCAGACTGTGAAGCTAGAATATTTACCTGACAACCCAAGAACCTGGAACCTGAACTGCAACCTGTCTCACCTTTAGTCTCTGGGTTTAGAACGTTTGACCTGAGCTGCATCCTGTCCTACCTTCAGTCTCTGCAGCTAGAATGTTGAACTAGTAAACCAAGAACCTGGAACCTGAACTACAACTTGTCTTACAATTAATCTTAAAAGTTGAAATGTTTAACCTGAACTACATCCTGTCTCACCTTTAGTCTCTGGTGCTCATGTTTAAATGACAACCCAAGAATCTGGAATCTGAACTACAACTCATCTCGCCTTACACCTCGTGCTAGAATGTTTATTCTAAACTAGAACCTATCCTGCATTTAGTCTCTGGGATTAGAATGTTTAACTGACACTCCAAGAACCTACAACCTGAACTACCTGTCTAACCTTTAGGATCTGAAATCAGAATGTAGAACCTGAGCCGTCTCACCTTTGGTGTCTGGAGTTAGAACGTTTAACCTGAACTACATCCTGACAACCCAAGAACCTAGAACCTGAACTACATCCTGTCTCACCTTTTTAAACCTGAACTAAAACCTGCCTGACCTTTAGTCTCTAAAGTTAGAGTTTTTAAACGTAAACTACATCCTTTCTTGCCTTTAGTCTCCACAGCTAGAATGTTTAACTAGTAAACCAAGAACCTGGAACCTGAACTACAACTCGTCTTACAATTAGTCTTGACAGCTAAAATGTTTAACCTGAACTACATCGTGTCTCACCTTTAGTCTCTAGAACTAGAACAACCACGAACCGGGGACCTGAACTACAACTCGTCTCACCTCTAGCCTCTGGGGTTGGAATGTTTAACCGACAATCCTAGAACCTGAACTACCTATCTAACCTTTAGGATTTGAAATCAGAATGTTGAACCTGAACCGTCTCACCTTTAGTCTCTGGAGTTAGAACGTTCAGCCACATACCTAAACCCTCATCTTGAACATTGCCATATTACCTTCAGTGTCCACCCTACAGCCCTCATTTAGTGATCTATTTAGAACAAATGCCGGCAGCTCGTTGAGCCGAGCCCAGTCTAATTGGGGTTTGTGTCTCCCAGTAGGTAACCAGCTCGCAGCCATGGGCCATCAAAGGTACAGCAGCACTCCTTATTGATCGGACACTCAGCACATAATGACGTCGCTCAGCTTCATATTCTTGTTTGCAAATAGAGGCGAGTGTGTGGAGGTGTGATAAGTGTTATAGATCCGTCCTCCTGCGGGCCGCATCACCATAATCACTTATCGATGCACACACTCGCCGTGGTTGTGGGTCTTCGTGTGAGCGGGGTGTTAATGTGTGTGTTTGTGTTGCAGCAGGGTAATCACAGAGGATTACAAGGTTCCCGACAGAATGGTGGGCTTCAGTGAGTATCACCTCCCAGACTGTCCTCATCTTCCATCCACCAGAACCTCACCTAGAACCCTGGATCAGTCAGTTCAGAGTTCAGGAAACACATTTCTCCATCTCAGCTTTTGTTCACTTTTCTTCTGTGGTATTTGGGCTCCATCTCGTCGCACACATCAGATTCTGTTGATGTTAAGTAGCTTTGTATGGCCTTTATCTTATTCAGCACAGATTCAGAATCAGTTTTAACACCTTTCAAGTCATTTTAGACTATTTCTAAACACTTTGAACAAGTTTGAAGTAATTCTGTACGAATGTTGAGTCATTCTAGATACAATGTAAATTGTAATAATTTTGTACATTTCAGTTCAAAATACTGTAAAACTGGAGCCTTGTCTGGTCCAACTTTAACACATCAGATTCTACTGATGTTAGAGCCTCAACAGTTGGTGAAATGTCGACCAAAGACTGTATTTTAGTAGAAATATGGATCCATCCATAGATAAACACTTACAGGAAGTTTATGGAGACACTAGACTACCAAAGTTTCAAAGTTTTTCATTTTATTCAGTTTTCTAGGTCCAGTAATTAAGAATCTCTCCTCTGGTTAACTTTTAAACCTCACGTTTCAGCAGCTTAATTAAAACAGAACAGCATGAAGAAGGAACTTAGAAATGTGTTTTATCAGTAGGACTTCATTGGAATGACAGGAATTAGAAAAGAAAAACGATCTAGGACACACGTGCTTCACATTCTGGACGTTTTACATGTTTTCATTGCAGTTTTGCGTCACTTTTAGGTTTTTTGTGATTGTTTCGGTGAAGGTTTTAGTTGTCTTTCTGTGGTTGAAGAGTCGGTCAGAGAATTGCAGAACTTTCTGCTTTTGACAGACTCTGTTTTGAGCGTAGACTTTATTTTTGGAGAATTTTTAAATGAGGTGTGTAGATTAGAGGGATGTTGAATAAATATCTCAATTTCAGGCTCAGATTTGGCTCATTTATCTACAGACACACAAGACCGTCAGCAGGAGGTTGAAAATATTCTGTTTTTAGAGTTTCTAGCTGATAAATTGTGTTTTTTGGCAATTTTATGTAAATTTTCTTTAAGGATAACACCCCAAAACATTTGTACCTAAACTAGAATGCTCCACGTTACCCAGAACTTTTCACCCAACTCAGGATGTTTTAAGGAAACCCAGAACACTTCATTTAAATGAACCTTTTTCACTTCCGTCACAAGCTTTTGCACCTCAACTAGAACTTCACATGATCCTCAAACTAGAACTTTACGTCTTAAATTCTCCTGCTGTGGAACATTTGAGATGGCCTCTAATCGTCTCTGTTCTTCTCCAGTTATCGGTAGAGGAGGAGAACAGATCACCAGGATCCAGCTGGAGTCGGGTTGTAAGATCCAGATCGCTGCTGGTGAGTTTAGACATCAAGGATCTGGACGAGGAACCTCAAACTTCTGTCCAGGACCGTAGATCTTCTTAAACAGACAGTTCAGTTGCATTCAGGCTCCTTCTGGTTCTAAAAGCCCCGTTCTGTTGACGGTGATGTTTGTCCATGTGTGTGTTTGCAGACAGTGGAGGTCTGATGGAGCGGCCATGTTCCCTGACTGGAACTCCAGAGAGCATCGAGTGAGTTCTTTAACACCAAACAGTCAAACAAAATATTACTGATTTCATTTTAAATGTTAAACATGTTTGAGATCTTCAGCTTTTCTTTTTTGTGTCAGAAAGCTCCACTACAGATTTCAGTTTTACGTCAAAATTCAGATTTTATAAAGTAGAAGAAGTTGTTAAAGATTAAACTTTGTGGCTTGTTGTCCCTTTAGAAGACAAAACGAATCATCTAGTTGTGACTTCTTGTCATGCTTCAGATCATTTTAATTAATTTATTTAATTTCATTGAAGCCCAGAGATTAAAGAAAACTTTGAAGTTCTGTGATGTTTCTTCTCTTCCATTAATCATCTCGTGACGCCGTAGATTTACCGGTTGACTATTTGGAGGTCCTGAACTGTAGGTTGGGAACCTCTGTAAGAACATTTCAAATTCAAGTCAAAACAAAGAGAAAAACGAGACATTTAATGAGTGAGCGATGGAGAAAATGCTGACCAGATGCTGACAGCAGTCGCTCACTGTGTTCTCAGGCAGGCGAAGCGGCTGCTGGTCCAGATCGTGGACCGCTGTAGAAACGGTCCCGGTTTCCATAGCGACGGGGAGGGCGGGGCCTCGGTGCAGGAGATGCTGATCCCGGCCAGCAAGGTGGGGCTGGTGATTGGCCGAGGAGGAGACACCATCAAACAGCTGCAGGTAGAGTACCTCAGAAGGCAGGTTGAAAGTTCTAGACGAGGTAGCAAGGTGTAAGGTCAGTTAAAAGTTCTAGACGAGGTAGCAAGGTGTAAGGTCAGTTAAAAGTTCTAGACGAGGTAGCAAGGTGTAAGGTCTGTTAAAAGTTCTAGACGAGGTAGTAGGGTTGGGCGATATGGCCGAAAAAAAAAAACCTCAGATTTTTTCACAAAAAATCCCGATTCACGATTTATCAGATTTTTTTTTTTACCCCCTACCTAATCTCAGCACGTGGAGTCCAATCTACTTTATGCAAATCAGCTGCAGCCCTCTGGGTAAACACACCGGATTGTAGCTGGAAATGCGCCGCATGTGGCATGCTGGTCCGGTTGCGGTGCGTTTCCCGCTGCGATCTGGTGTGCTTACCCGGAGAGGGCTGCAGCTCATTTGCATAAAGTAGACTGGACTTCTACTTTATGCAAATTGGATACGGCGTGCGGAGATTCCACGCATCGTGAAACTGTCCTTAAACTTCTTAACTAGGCGTCAGTGACCTAAAACGAGGACAGATTCAGCTGCTGCACAGATTATTTCTCGCCTCAAATGCTTTCAGAAATACTTTTTGCTGATGTGTTTTTTGAAATAAAAGGGAAAGTTTGCGGCCGAGCCGCTGTGTTTATCCGACTCATCTGCCGGACTGTCCAGCTGAAAGCTCGGACATGTGACCCCGTAGCGGCCTGCTTTTGCTCAGCGCTGTCATGTGACAATGTTGTGGTCCGCTAGTGACCGCCCACCGTCCATGCGATTTTCAGATGCGGTGCGTTGCCGTGCGGGAAAATCGCATCTAGTGGACACGCGCCTTTAGATCTGCACCGCTCGCCACCATGTTGTTTGTGTATCAAGTGCAGGGGGGAGGGGGGCACGCACTCTGAACTACGGGAGCCCAGCAGGCAGGCGTTGGTGGCAGATGTTGATGAGAAAATAGATTTTCATTAAAACACATCGACATTAAGTACAAAGTCGAATTAATCGATAAAATCGATTTTTCGCCCAGCTCTACGAGGTAGCAAGGTGTAAGGTCGGTTAAAAGTTCGAGACAAGGTAGCAAGGTGTAAGGTCGGTTAAAGGTTCTAGACGAGGTAGCAAGGTGTAAAGTCGGTTAAAAGTTCTAGACAAGGTAGCAAGGTGTAAGGTCGGTTAAAGGTTCTAGACGAGGTAGCAAGGTGTAAGGTCGGTTAAAAGTTCTAGACGAGGTACCAAGGTGTAAGGTCGGTTAAAGACTGTAGACAAGCTTAGGTTCTAGATAAGATAACGGTGTTAGCTGTGTCAGGTAAAAGAATGAATACTAGGTGAGGTTCTAGATGAGGTTAAACAAACATTTATGGCAGATTAAAGATTCTAGGCCAGATAGAAGGTTTTAGGTCTGCAGGTTCTAGACAAGGTGACAAGATGTTGGCTATGAAAAGGTTGTAAGCTAGCTTGGATTTAAGGTCAAGTCAGAGGTTCTAGATAAGGTTAGAATACAAAAATGGGAAGGTTTCAAGATTCTAGGTCAGGAAATTCAGAAGGTTCTAGCTTGGGGCGCAGGTTTGAGTTAAGGTATGTGGGTTTTAGCTCAGTCAGGAGGTTCTGTGTCGTGTGAAAAGGTGTACATTAGGTTAGGTTCTAGAAAAGGCTGTAACATAAGTTAGGTTTGAGATCAAGTCTCAGGTTCAGGATAATTAAAAATGATTTTAGCCTGGGTTAAAGACTGTAGGTCAGTCAGAAAGTAACAGGCTTTTAGCTGATGGAAAAAGTTCTACCTGAGGTGAAACACTCTTAAGTTAGTTTGGGTCTAAAGTTAAGTCCCATATGTTCTAACAGGTACCATGGTAACCAGATCAGCAGTGTTCTCCACCTTCCATTGTGTTGTCATGTTGTGGCTGATCTGTGGATGGGTTCTGTTCTGTTTGTTCAGGAGCGAGCCGGGGTGAAGATGATGATGATCCAGGACGGTCCGATGCCGACGGGAGCCGACAAACCTCTTCGCATCTCTGGAGACCCGTACAAAGTGCAGGTACTTTCACTACTCTCTGTGGAACCATACGTTCTCCAGGATTCATTTAGGTGTTATTCTACAGGTTTGTTCTTGTTTCGGGTCCAAACAACAGCTGACTAAAGTCTCACTTAGTAGTTCATGACTTTCCTACTCAGTCTGAACCTCTCAGCTCCAGAACATTTAGTTCCGACTGTAGACATGAATCTTTAAAACAAAACAGTACTTTTGTTAGAAATACTCAGAAATTTAGGTTAAAGTCTCTTGGTGGGGTAGAATGTCATAGATCATTGGTAGTTCTAGATTAAGTCAGATGTTTTAGTCAGTTCTAGGTGAGGGGAAAAAAGTTTGTAAGTCATGTGAAAAGATTCTCCATTCATGTTAAATATTACAGGTCAAGTATCTGGTTCTAGAGCAGACAAAAGGTTTTATTACAGTTTGTAGGTCAGGTAGAGGGTTCTAGATTAGGCGTCGTGTTTTAACACAGGTTAAAGATTCAAGGTCAGGTAGACGGTTCTAGATTAGGGTAAAGGTTTTTGCTTGGGTTACAAGTTCTAGGTCATGAGGTTATACCATAGGTGGAACTATATGACACAGATTAAAGATTCTAGGTCAAGGTTTGGAGATTTTAGATTAGGCTGGAGGAGATTTTGAATTGGGTTCTAAGTTTTAGGTCGAATAGAAGGTTCTAGATTAAGCATAGGTTTTAGTATTGGTTACAGGTTCTAGATCGTGTAGAAAGTTCAGGATTAAGCTAAAAGTTTAAGCCAGGTAAAAGGTTCTGGTTCAGGTGAAGAACTCATTGCTTAAGGTTCCAGATCAGGTAAAAACTTAAAGCTCAGATGCAGTTCTGGGTCAGATCTCACAAATATACAGTTTTACCTTGAAATTTTTCTTAAATGTTTTTGGACAACATTGAAGCTCTTGGGAACGATGTTTCAAGTTTGTTCAACAGAACTTAGTAGATACATTCAGTGTTTGAATGGATCTTCTCATGAGAACCAGATATGTAGAACATCACTAAATTTAACCACAGGTGGACTCTGAAACTCATCTGTAAAAGTTTGAGGAAGGAACCCAAAGTGTTCTGAAGAGTCTAAAACTCATCGGTTCTTCCAGACAAACATCCTTGAAGTTGAATCTGACCCTAGTTCTACGTTCTCCTCCAGGCGGCCCGGGAGCTGGTGTTGGAGGTGATCCGGGAGAAGGACGGAGATTTCAGGTCGGGACGCAACGACTTCAGCGCCCGACTGGGAGGAACCAGCCTGGACGTGAGACACAAACAAACAAACGCACCTCAGATATCTGATAGAACAGAAGTTCACATCTGGTTCTCCGTCTGCAGGTTCCAGTTCCACGGTTTGCTGTTGGCATCGTGATCGGCAGAAACGGAGAAATGATCAAGAAGATCCAGAACGATGCCGGAGTCCGAATCCAGTTTAAAACAGGTCTGTTTACATCAGTTTAATCCAGATTAAAGTAATCCATTCATTTAACTAGAATCCAGATTAAAACAGTCCATTTATTTAACTATAATCCAGTTTAAAGCAGGTCTGTTAACACCAGTTTAATCCAGATTAAACTAATCAATTTGTTTAACTATAATCCAGTTTAACGCAAGTCTGTTTACACCAGTTTAATCCAGACTAAACTAGTCCATTTATTTAACTATAATCAAATTTAAAGCAGGTCTTTTTAGATAAGTTTAATCCATATTAAATTAGTCAATTTTTTAAACTATAATCCAGATTAAACTAGTCAATTTATTTAACTATAATCCAGTTTAAAGCAGGTCTGTTTACACTAGTGTAATCCAGATTAAGTTAATCTGTAGTCCAGTGTAAAACAGGTCTGTTTACATCAGTTTAATCCAGGTTAAACTAGTCCATTTATTTAGCTATAGTGTAGATTAAAGCAGGTCTGTTTACACCAGTTTAATCCAGATTAAATTAGTCCTTTTATTTAACTATAATCCAGATTACTCTAATCCATTCATTTAGCTATAATCCAGTTTAAAGCAGGTCTGTTTACACCAGTGTAATACAGATTAAATAAATCTATAATCCAGTTTAAATCAGGTCTGTTTACATCAGTTTAATTCAGATTAAACTAGACCATTTTTTTTTTACCTATAATCCAATTTAAATCACGTCTCTTTACATCAGTTTAATCCAGATTACACTAGACCATTTATTTACCTATAATCCAGTTTACAGCTGTTCTGTTAACTCAGATTAAACTGTTCTGTTTACATGAGTTTTGTTCTGTAAACCTGCTGTAATTAAGTCATGAACCACATTAAACCTTGTCTATTTACATCAGTTTAATCCAGATTAAAGTGACTCATTAGTCTTAAGGACTTTTCTTTAAGCTGGTGTGTCCTCCAATTAGGGATGCAACGATACTCGATTTTTTATCGAACCGTTCGATACGCCCTCTTCGATTCAATACGCAAAAACGTTCGATCCAAATGAAAACAGCGCTCCCAAAATGTATTTTCCGAACTTTTTCTAGTGTGCTCTCGCTAAAATGCCAGGGCGCAACCAAGGCTGAGCCCTCTGCCTTGAAAAGCTCCCAGAAAGCTCCTCCCCGCAAGCAGCCCGCCTCCCCTCATCCCCCAAGCTGCCTGGAGGGCGGGGGCAACCACGCTGCTGTTGTTTGAGGGAGAGGTGACAGACACGAGGATCATGGCTAGCGGGGAAAGACGGAAGTTTGAGGAGGCGGCTTCTACGTCATACAGATCCGCTGTATGGCAGCATTTTCGGTTTGCTGTTGATTATAATGATCAGGGGACGAAAATGGTGACTAAAACAAAAACTGTGTGCAAGTGTTGCCTTACAACTATACCGTACATCACGGGCAACACGCTGGAACGTCCCTGGAACGTCTGCTGCAAGTGAGAGAATTTTCTCCACGGCAGGGGACATTGTTGAAGCAACCCGCTCTCGTCTTGCAGCAGACAATGTTGATGAAAATCTAAAGATTGAGTAGACTGTGATTACAGCTGCCAAAACCCAAGTTGCACTGCTTTGTTCAAATTGTTTACACAGTTGAGTTTTTCTTTTAGTGAATCAATTTAACTGGTTTACATGCTTTAAAAACAGTAAGATTGTTCTAAGTACTTTAATACAAAATTTCTTCAGGTCAGTAAGAAGTAAGCACATAAATGTTATGCACTAAAATGCATGTTTTTATTATGGCATTCTTATTTTTGCTTGTTAGCAAAATTAAAAAAATATATATCGAAAGAGGAATAACACTTGTATTTTTTTTTTCAGAGCATTAAATGTATTGAATCGAACCGAAAATCGTGTCCCTCAGATCGAAAATCGTACCGAACCGTGACTTAACTGTATCGTTGCATCCCTACCTCCAATCATAAACCAGTCTGTTTACTATAATATGGTTTTAATGCTGGTTTGTTTGATATTAATGCTGTCAAATACTAGTTTAAAACCAGTCCGTTTATGCCAGAGTAATACATTTTCTGACTGGTCTGTTTCCAGCAGGAGAACCAGATGGAACCAGTTTCTTTAGGCCAAATAATTTTTATAGTTGTATAGATTAAACTGGGCTGATAAAACAAATCACCAACAATATTAACAATGAATAAAACTGGTAGTAGAAGTAATCAGCTCAGTGCAGACGAGGCCTGGACAGGTGTGTGGAGGACAGGTGTGTGGTGCAGGTAAAGGAGGACTGTGATGTAATCCAGATTTAAACCGATGTTCTACTTCACGGGTCCAGATGACGGCATCAGTCCGGAGCGTGTTGCCATGGTGATGGGTCAGCCGGACCGCTGTCAGCACGCTGTCCACCTCATCAACGAGCTCATCCAGACCGCTCAGGTAACCAATCAGAGTCCTTTAATCCAGACCTAACCCTGGTTCTGACCTAAACCCTCCAGCAGAACCAGACTAGACCCCTACCCTATCTACGTCTGATTGAATGTCCTGTCGCTGCAGGAGCGTGATGGTTTTGGCTCCGCCCTGCGAGGTGGGCGGGTCAGAGGGCGAGGTGATTGGACGATGGGCTCACCTGGTCCTCTTCAGGAAGTCACCTACACCATCCCTGCTGACAAGTGTGGCCTGGTCATCGGCAAAGGTAGGAGAGAAGAACCTCAGGGGTGATAATGGACCCCAGTAGACGTCTGACAGGACGTGGTAACCATGGCTCTGGAGGTTCTGATTGATCGTTAGTGATGATGTAACACCAGAGTTCATCATGATATGAGCAACATGTGGGGCAGTATGTCCAGTTTACCCCAGAATATCCAACATCAGACTGGTCTCTAGCAGAGTTAGATCTCCATGGTAACTGATGCTGAGGAGCTGGATCTCCATTGGTAACTGATGCTATAGCTAGATCTCAATGGTAACTGATGCTGTGATGCTAATCTGGACACATTAATTTCTGGTGTTTTGTGTCTCATTTCTGTTTGATTTTGTCCTTTAGTCTTCTTCCTGTAGATATTTAACTTTAAATCTCTGCTGTCTCTACAGTGAGACGATTTCATCTGCTGTCTGTTAGTTTGTGGGTCATTTTATGTCGTCTTTAAGTTGTTTTGCATCTCTTGAAGACAGTTTTGTCTCTCTTGGGTGATAAAGTTTTTTGTTTTTGTCATTATTTGTCTTGTTTGTGGTCGTTTCGTCCTCATATTTCAGATATTTAACTATTTACATTTTTTTCAAGCTCTACAAACTCAGTGGGACAGTTTTGTCTCCTTTCCTTCATCTTATGGCTTCTTTGTCTTTTTGTATCTCTATATAAATGTTTGTCTTTTTGTGGTTATTTTCTTCTCGTTTTTGTCATTTTGTATTTCTTTGTGGTGCTTTTATCTCCTCATCCTGTAGATGTTTTTCTATCTCCATGTTTCATCATCTGTAGATGTTCCTCCATGCTGGATAGATCCCAGCAGCTATCTGCTCTGTTCTGTTTGTGCTGCATTTATTTTATTCATCCAGTAGCTTTGGTTTTACTCTCATATTACTTATTAACACATTTTGGAACATTTAGAATCATTTTTTTCAACAATTCTGCACAGATTTTTGTCATTTTAGACAGTTTTTGAGTCATTTTTTTCCTTTTTTGCACAGGTTTATGCCATTTTCAACCATTTTTGAGTCCTTTCAAGTGAGTTCATGTAATTTCAGACAGTTTTTGAGTCATTTTTGACCATTTTACACAGATTTTGCATTAGTTTTTGTCATTTTGGACAAATTTTGAGCCATTTAAATATGAATAATTCCAGCTGTAGAAAGATGTTTCACCATGCTGAATGTATCTCCAACAACCTGCTCCTCTGTTCTCTGCTTCTGAGCCATGCTGCATTTATTTATTCATCCAGTAGCTTTGGTTTTATTCTCTCTCGTCGTCTCTGTTTTGTCATTTTGTGTCGTTTTTTTGTCGTATTTTTGTGGAGGGTTTTTTGTCTTGTTTTGTCTAATTTTTGTCTTATATCTGGTCGTTTTTGTCATTTTATGTCTTGTTTTTGTCATTATGCACCTGATTTTCGCTCGTATTTGTCAGTTTGTGTCTCATTTTGGTAATTTAATGCATCTTTGGGACAGTTTTATCCCTTTGAATCACTTAGTGTCTGTTTTTGACGTTTTCTGTCATATTTTGTCATTTTGTGTGTCTTTGTGGTGGTTTTGTCTCCACATACTGTAGATATAACTGTAGAAAGATGTCTCACCATGTTGACAGGAAGCTGGAAGTTTGATCAGTGTTTGTTTTTACAGTTTCTGCTGGATAATTAGTGTAATTTTGGTGATATTATTCTAGAAAGAAACCCAACAAATCCAGGGATTCCCTTTGAGCAGGTCTGGTCACCACATCTAAACCATCTCTGCTGTATTCAGGAACAGTTTATTGGAGGATTTAGTTGCAGCAGCGGGTTTCCTGAAGGCGGGTTTGGTTGCAGACGTCAGCAGCACGGCAGGTTGACCTGAGCAGCTCAGAGTCAACACATTTCATCATGTCCAGCGCCGTCCTGCCGTCGGTCTGCTGGTTAATGTTTGTCTGCAGCTGGTTTACCAACTGTCCGTCCACCGCCAGCTTTATCGCCTCCACAAACAACCCGACGCCATTTCTGGGGCCGCTGACATTAAAATGGTTGCAGCCTAATTTCTGTTGCGTCAGATTTGGTCGAGCTTGTAGTTTCTCTCTAAATACTGCATTACCCATGAGCCTCAGCAACATTTCCCAGTAGGGCTGAAGCTTCTGGTTATTCTCATGCTTAAATATGTTAATATGGTTTTTACTTTAATAGCTTTATCATTAAAATGTAAATAAAACTGTGAAACATTGGTTCAAACTGTGTCCTACATCTTTAGTAGAATTTATGTCTGATAAGAGCTCTAAACATAAACTTAAACATTGTAGTAGGATCACAATCAGCTGATGTAGTGTTCACTTGTTGTCGTGGTTACAGTGACGCCGTGTCGCTATCTGGAAATAATACAGAAATCTTTAACAAATCCGTGGATCCAGACTATAACGACGAAAACGAGACACAAGATGACAAAAATGAGACACAAAACGACAGAAATGAGACAAAACGACAGAAATGAGACACAAAATGACAGAAATGAGACACAAAATGACAAACGAGTCACAAAACGACAAATGAGTCACAAAACAACAGAAACGAGTCACAAAACGACAGAAGTGAGACACAAAATGACAAAAGAGACACAAAATGACAAAAACAAAACACAAAGCGAGACACAAGATGACAAAAATGAAACAAAATGACAAAAAACGAGACACAAAATGACAAAAACGAGACACAAAATGAAAAAAACGAGACAAGACGAAAAAAATGAGACAAAATGACAAAAACGAGACACAAGACGACAAAAATGAGACACAAGATGACAAAAACGAAACAAAACAACAAAAAAGAGACACAAGATGACAAAAACAAGACAGAAATCTTGAACAGAACCATGGATCCAGACTATAAGCTGCATCACTGCCAAAATCTAATCATTTGGTTCTTGAATCGTGTCTGACCTTCCCTGAAAATTTCATCTAAATCCATTAGTCTGTCATTGAGTAATGTTGGTAACAGACAAACAGACGCCAACCGTCACATAACTCCGTCGTTGTTTTGTCGAGTAATAACTGAATGCTCCAGTTCAGTTTGTTAAATGGGTGGTTTTTTGATTGTTATTTTTTATTTATGGTTGTTGATGCTGAGGTGGTTTTCAGTGGGTCTGATGTAGCGGTTAAGCTAGCAACGGGCACCATGACAGAGACTTCTGTAGCAATTAATGGATTCAGCTCAACTGAAGGGGGTGCGAATATTCGGATCTCAAAATTAATATCCGGATACCACCGTCGGGACCGGATTTTCGGGTCCAGCCCTAGTTCCTTTGTGGTTCTTTTGTCTTCATCCTATAGATATTCAACTGTTTACATCCTTACTATCTCTACAGTGAGAGGTTTTAATCTGCTTTCTGTTAGTTTGTATGTCTGTAGATTCTCAGTCATCAGGCCATGGTGATTGTAGGAGCATCGGTAGAAACCAACTGAACTTCTCTGGTAGGTTCTTGAAGACGTTTCACCTCTCAGAGAGGTGCACGTTCTCTGGGCTACCTGGTTGATCCTGCTGGTATCGTATGTTTGTCTCAAAGATTAAGACATGCAAGTCTAAGTACACACGGCTGGTACAGTGACCTGCGAATGGCTCATTAAATCAGTTATCAGTTCCTTCAACTTCTTGAAGACTAAGACATGAAACGTCTTCAAGAACATACCAGAGAAGTGCAGTTGAAGACTAAAGCCTGTTTTATGCTTTCTGCGTCCGCGAGGTCCGTGTGGAAAATTTGCGTAATTTTAGCAGCCATGCCCCCTCCAGCGGCTCTTCTCATGCGGAAAATTTCCACGTCGTGCACCTCCACGTTTTTCTAACTACGCGGACGGAGCCGTGCGGAAAAACATGGCAGAGGACCAGGACCTACTCGTAGCTGAAGTCCAGAAATACGAGAACTTATACAATTCATCACACAGAGATCACCGTGGTAACCGGGTTATGAGCAATTCATGGTGTGAAATTAAAACTAACTGCTGAAATACTTTTATTTAGTAAAATGCCATGTTGTAAGTGGTGTAAACAGTAGCAAACTTCTTCTACTCTAGTACCAGAGTAGAGCGGGTAGACGTGTGTTTGTGATACGCTGCCCCCTGCAGTTTAGGAGGACACGCCACACAGAGTATAAATGCACACATGTTCTCTAGCGCGGCTCCTTCATGCGGAAAGCATAACCATGCCTTAAGAGGTGAAACGTCTTCCAGAACCTACCACAGTATCCAGTTGGTTTCTGCTGAAGCTCCTACGGTCGTTGTATGTCGTCTAGAAGTTGTTTTGCGTCTCTTTCAGACAGTTTTGTCTCTCTGTGGTGATTTTGTGTTTTATTTTTGTCACTATCTGCCTTGTCTGTATTCACATCTTGGTTGTTTCAACGTGTCTACCTTTTGTTTCCAGTAATGACCTCCGACCAGTGTTGTTGGGATAAAGATGATCCAGAGTTGTGTTGTTAAAGTAACCGAACGGCTTGACTTCCATAAACCAGTTTGAAACCAGAGGATTCAGAGCAGCTAACTCCTGGATGCTAAAGATGCTGTTTGGTGTTTCTGCAGGTGGAGAAACCATAAAGAGTATTAACCAGCAGTCTGGAGCTCACGTGGAGCTGCAGAGGAACCCTCCACCCTCCACCGACCCCAACACCAGGGTCTTCACCATCAGAGGCACCGCCCAGCAGATGGACCTCGCCCGCCAGCTCATAGACGACAAGATCGGGGTACGTAAAACAAACGCACCTCAGACAGGTTTCAACCACCGATGGTCTGTTGGGTCTGGAGTTTCTTTTCTTTAATCAGTTCTGACTCCAGACTGTCCTCTCCTGGCCTCCTGCAGGGTTCAGGGATCATGAGTAACGGAGGGTTTGGCTTCAGTCCCTTCGCCCAGGGTCCTGCTGCTCACCAGAAGTAAGGAAACGTCCTCATGTCCTCTGGTGGTCGGAGCTCTAATAAAGTTCCTGATCAGTCTTTTATAAAAGTCGATTGAAGTTCTGTCCAGTCTCTTTGATACAGTGAAGGTAGAAAATCGATCAATCACCCACCAGATGTTTGTGTTTCCAGCTGTGGCAGCGGGCAGACCTTCCTGACGGGAGTTTGGGGAAACACCTACCAGACCAGCTGGCAGAACCCTGGGCAACAAGACCCTGGTACCACAACACACACACACACACACACACACACACACACACACACACACACACACACACACACACACACACACACACACACACACACACACATAACACACAGCACTGATACACAACAGACACACAGCACTGATACTCAACTCTCAACTCAACTCAACTTTATTTATAAAGCGCTTTAAACAGCAGCCGCTGAAACAAAGTGCTGTACAATAAACAATAAATTAAAACAATAAATAAAAGATACACATATTAAGACAGCAGCACAATAAAACAGAAGCAGAGTCTAATGCTGTGTTAAAAGCCAGTGCACAAAAATAGGTTTTAAGTTTAGTTAGGGGCGTGCGTGCGCGCGCGGCGGCAATTTCCGAGTTTTTTTCCATTTGTCATTCTCATCCCTGCAATTGGAGACGCACTAGGGCAGACTGGCTAGCTCCAAGGTATAGTGAATTACAATAGTCCAACCTGGTTGTGATAAAAGCATGTGGATCACTATTTCAAAGTGCTCTGGTGTTAGAAAGGGCTTCACCTTGGCTAACTGTCGCAGGTGAAAGAAGCTAGCCTTCACCACGGCACTGATTTGATGGTCAAGTTTAAAATCAGAGTCCATTTTAAAACCCAGGTTGGAAACCACTGGCTTAACATAGTGAGCCAGGGGGCCCAAGTCAACAGGGGGAGACTCACAAGGGCCACTGGGACCGAACACCATTACCTCAGTTTTCTTTTCGTTAAAACATAAAAAATTTAAAGCCATCCAGGCTTTAACGTCATCAAGACAGGACAGGAGCGGTGTGACCGATTGAGAGTCTTTCTTTTTCAACGGCACATAAATTTGTGTGTCATCCGCATAAAAATGGAAGGCGATGCCATGCTTCCTAAGGATGGATCCCATAGGAAGTAGGTATAAGGAAAAAAGGAGAGGCCCTAAAATTGAACCCTGCGGGACCCCAAAAAACAACGGAGCAGGGGGGGATTCAAAGATGTCGAGGCTCACACTAATAGTTCTGCCAGTCAAATAGGACCTAAACCACTGCAGTGCACTACCACTAATGCCCACAGAGTGCTGCAAACGAGATATTAAAATGTTGTGGTCCACTGTGCCAAATGCAGCAGTTAAATCCAGAAGAACAAGAACCACATAATCCCCAGAGTCGTTTGCCAGGAGAACATCATTAAAAACCCGTAACAGTGCTGACTCCGTGCTATGCAGAGTCTTAAAACCAGACTGAAAAACCTCCAGTACGTTGTGCTCATCTAAAAAGGACTTCAGCTGGGCATGAACAACTTTCTCTAAAATTTTGGAAAGAAAGGGCAGCTTGGAGATTGGTCTGGAGTTAGATAAAACCGTGGTGTCAAGGCCAGGTTTCTTAAGCAGTGGTTGGACTGTAGCGTGTTTAAAACTAGTGGGGTACCACGCCAGTGGACAGACAGCTATTAATGACGGTTAAAACTGACTGCCCAATACATGGAAAAACCTTTTTTAAAAAATGAGGCGGGATGGAGTCATGAGGGGACCCTGATGGCTTTATGTGGCTGACAATGTCTATCAAAAATGACAGAGTAACAGGCTCAAATTTATGGTGCCTAGCCAGGCAGCAGACAGAGGCAGAGGGGTCGACGGCAGGAGCTGAGATCAGAGCCCTTGTGCTAACAACTTTATCAATAAAAAAACTCCTGAAAGTTGATGCACAGTTCAATGGATGCTTTCTGGCAAACCGGCTTGGGAGCATTTAAAACAGAGTCAATGGTATTAAATAAAACTCGAGGGTTGTGATACACAACACACAGCACTGATACACAACACACACACAGCCCTGATACACAACACACACACAGCCCTGATACACAACACACACACAGCACTGATACACAACACACACACAGCACTGATACACAACAGTCACACAACAGACACACAACACTGATACAACACACACAACAGACACGCAACATTGATACAACACACACAAACACTGATACACAACACACACACAACACTGATACACCACAGACACACAACACTGATACACAACACACACACACAACACTGACACACAACACACACACAACACTAATAGACTACAGACACGCAACAGACAGACATTGTTTCATCATTGGTCCTGTTGGTCTCCATCAGTCTGAACATCTGGACGCTGAAGTTTTACCTCTTTCTTCTTTAGTAACAAACATATCATCTAGTCTGATGGACTAAAAGCTCCATCCTGGTCTCCTCAGACCAAAGAACCTTCTTCCAGGTGTCTTCAGAGTTTCCACGTCTCCTGGTGAACTGTAGTCCAGATTTAATTGGAGCTTTTTCCATCAGAGTCTTTGTCTTTGTCTCCATGAAGCTTTGACTGGTGAAGGACAGACAACAGTTGTTGGATGAACAGTCTGAAGCTGGAACTCCTTCAGAGGAGTCATGGGAGTCTTGGTGGCCTCCCTCTCTAGTCTCTTTCTCCTTCAGAGGAGTCATAGGAGTCTTGGTGGCCTCCCTCTCTAGTCTCTTTCTCCTTCAGAGGAGTCATAGGAGTCTTGGTGGCCTCCCTCTCTAGTCTCTTTCTCCTTCAGAGGAGTCATAGGAGTCTTGGTGGCCTCCTTCTCTAGTCTCTCAGTTCTTGAGGACGTCCTGCTCTAGTCAGATTTATTCATGTTCCATCTTCCTTCCATTTCTTAATGATGGATTTAACTGGACTCCAGGAGATCTTCAGGATCTTTAAATGTTCTTGTATCGTCCTGACTGATGCTTTCCAACAACCTCCTCTCAGAGTTTCTTGGTTCTGTAGTCTTCATGGTGTAGTTCTATCCAGTAGTTCTGAGCTATAAATATTTAACGATTTATATTTTTACAACCTCTATAAACTCTGGTTTCTGTTATTTTCAGTTTCGTTCTGGTTGTATTATTTGTCTTCATGGTCAGCGTGTGTCTCATTTTTTAAAATTTTGTGTCTCATTTTTATCGTGTCTGTTTTTGTCTTTTTGTCTTGTATTTGCTGTTTTGCGTCTCGATTGTGTGTTTTTCTCACTGTTTGCAGCCTGAGATGAGTCAGGACAGTCAGATTTGAGTTGGTTCAGCCTTTGAGCCTTTTGGTGCATTTTGCCCTGAACCAGGACTGTCAGGTGTAGAGTTTATCAGCTGTGAACCTGAACACTCAGAACCAGTCTGTTGGGACTCCGACTCACTGAGGAGCTTTTCGTTGATCTTCTCTGAGAAAACATCAGACTGGTTTTACTTTGTGAGTCGCTGAGTCCCAACGTTGGTTCACACAACACACAGGTGTAAACACACAATGAATTCTGTGAGTTGAGCCTCTGTTTGTGTGTCTGTGTGTAGGTCACAGTGTGGCTCAGACAGGACAGATGGACTACTCTAAGGCATGGGAGCAGTACTATAAGAAGCTAGGCAAGTCTTCACATCTACACACTCACTAGGGACACAATGTACAGCTGCTCTGCTTTGTTCTCTGGTTTTTCTGTTTTGTCTCATTGATTATTGGTCAAAAAATACTGATAATCAATATTTGGAACTAGAATACATTCATCATGAACAGAAGATGCTAGCATTCAGAAACAGGTTGCTTCATTAACAGGGATCAACATACAGGAGGTCCTCAGTTTACAACGTCCTCGACCTACAGCGTTTCATCGTTACGTGGAACTAGTTGATGAGCAGAGCGGATGAATACGTCGTCATGGCGCTATCAGATGGCTTTGTTTCCATTCTCCGGTTGGACGCCACCTTGGATTGTGCTACATTCACTAACTTTTTACCTTCATTATGGCTCCCAGCGTAAGTCAGATTCTTCTGATGCTTGGAAGAAAAGGAAAGCCGTCTCCATGGAAGTGAAATTAGAATAAAACGCTGGGAACAGGAAGAAACACTGACCAACATGGGTCAAGTTGTAAAAACAGGCCAACATGTTCTGTTCTAGTAAAATGATTCCTCCATGCATGGAAGCCGTTGTGGTATTCATGAAGAACTGATCGATATCTTGATGCACAGAATGACTTTGGTTACATTTTCGCTGGTGGTCCGACTTATGGCAAAAAGCGACATAAGTCGATCTGTAGGAACAGAGTTCTGATGTACGTCAAGGACCAACTGTAACTGAATATGAGCAAGTGATGATGTCAGAGTCACATGATGCTAGGATGTTCTCTGTTCACTGATTGATTGATTGATTGGTTGAGATCAATAACAGTTTGTCTCCTGCAGTGTCTGAGTTTTCTTCATCTGTCACTTTTATTTTCCACTTTTTGAAGCATTATTTTTAACTGTGTTTCTGTCTAATCTGTGGCTGCCTCCTAACTTAGCTGCTAGCTGTTAGCATAGCATTAGCCACAGTGAAAGCAGCTAATGTCCTGATTAGAGTAGAAGTTTGTGCTTCTTGTTCAGTTTTTGCAGGTTGTTTCTCTGCAGAGTCGGTCAGGTAGAAGAGAGAGTTTTTTGGCTTTATTCGACAGGTTAGTAGAGAGGCAGACAGGAAAGAAGGGAGATGAATGGGGGGAAACCTGCAGTAAAGGGCTGTGAGCGGGATTCGAACCCAGGCTGCTGCGTCGGGGACCAGAGCCCCCGTTCATGGGTCCCCAGCTCAACCAGTTGAGCTATCTGGGCGCCCAGAACAGAGAGTTAAAGTGAATCCAACTAATCTAGCGTCATCTGCAGGCTAAGACGCACAGCTAACTTCTCAGTGTTAGTGTTAGCATTAGCCTAGCGCCGTCAGCAGAATAGTCCAGCTGCTCTGATACCAACAGGTGAGTTCTTCAGGTGAAAGTGAGCAGCGTTTTATTACAGCTGCAGTCTGATTATGTGCTCGTCTGTCTCTCCGTGTAAACAATAGCTGTCAGTGATTGGCTGTCATGTGACATGTAAAAGCCAATCTGATGGTGCTGTAGGCGGGGCTTTACTGACACCACAGAGTGACATCAGAGCAGGTTGAGGCAGTTTTCAGGCTCTTTGAGGGAAGAAATGAAGGTTTTAAGGTGCAGGAAGTGAAGGTTTGTGATGTTTGTGTTTCAGGTCAGCAGAACCAGCCTCAGAGCTTGATGACAGACTACAGTAAGGCCTGGGAGGACTACTACAAGAAACAGAGTGAGACTCCTGAACACCAGCATGTTGGAAAGATGTCTGTAGATTCTCAGTCATCCAGGTCATGGTGATCGTAGGACTTCTCTGGTAGGAGGCGAAACATGTTCACGAACCTACCTGAGAAGTCAACAAAGTCAACAACCATTGATTTCCACTCTATCATTAGCACGTTGTAAAGATTCTCAGTCATCCAGGTCATGGTAATCGTAGAAATCAACTACTCTGGGAGCTTCTTAAAGACTTCAAGAACCTCCTAGAGAAATCCAGTTGGTTTCTACTCTACGATTAGCGTGTTGCAGGTCATGGTGATCGTAGTAACCAACTAGACTTCACTGGTAGGTTCTTGAAGATATTTCACCTCTCTGAAAGGAGAAACATCTTCAAGAACCTACCAGAGGAGTCCAGTTGATTTCTAGTCTAAGATTAGAACATTGTAAAGGTTCTCATCCACCACGATAGCATGAATCCCAGGTCTGTGTTTAGCTAGCAGCCAGGTAACATACCTGAGCCTTACTGTGGTGACTTTGGGTTGATGAGACGCTGATTTACAGTGAATTTAATGCCAGAGAGGCTAACGGAAGCTACTAGGAAGCTAAAGTAGAAGACAGAGCACCTCAGGAGTCTCAAATTCTTATCATCTAGTAGCTCCTAAAACATCACGTTTCTACACAAAAACTATCTCATTTACAGTTTCTCTGTGCTCCAGTGACACGTTTGACCTCAGTCATCTGGTGTGGTGGTGTCATGAGTGACGTAATGAGGTGTAACTGGTTGTGTTTGCAGGCCAGTCGTCCCAGCAGAGTTCGGTGCCAGACTACACTGCAGCGTTAGCAGAATACTACAGACAGCAGCCCTACCTGTGGAACCCCGCCCAGATACAGGTAACTCACCAGAGGCTGCACCTGCCACCACTGTACGCTGTTCACTGGTTGGTCACACACACTGATGTTATTTCCTGTCCCTCCAGGATCACTAGAGGCTCCTCCCCTCGCCGGCGAAGGCCTCGGATGGTCATCAACGGCAACTGAATCGGGGTTTCCTAGCAACGCTCTGCCGCTTCCTCCTTCCTTTTTGTAGAGAAAAACTAAGGATTAACTGAAAAATCACGAACTCTTTTCTTTCTGTTTTTTAACCTTACAAAGTCGATATTTTGTCGGGCGGATTTTTTTGGACTAGCCTCTGGTCTCTCCACATGTAGACCTGGTTTTCCTTTTTGTTTTTTATCAAACTTGAACTTAAAGATGTATCAGTGTGGCTTTGAACAAAACAAATCCAGTATAATCTATATTTTGTCTAGTTTTATTTTCCGATAAGAAAACGGTATAAGGCTTAGCAGTCTTGAGTAAGAAAATCAGATATTATTATTATTATTTTGTTTATGATAATGTTTTAAAGCATGCGTCAGATTGTGTGTGTTGACTCTCAGTTTTGTTTTGTTTTTTATTTTGGCATAGAAATATTTTAATAGCGTCCGATGGAAATGTAATGTTTTACCGTCAGAGACTGTTTTTTGTACTAAATCTGTGCTCGCTGGGTCTGTTTGTTCTAATTTTATCTGTTTAGTCACCATCTTGGAGGTGCAATGACGCGTTTGTTTTCTTTTGGTTTGATGATAGTTCTTATTCCTGTATCTCTATAGTGATCTCTTTAGGTTTTATGATGTATTGATGAATAAATGACGATTTATATTGCGTTTGTCTAAAGCCAGATCTCTCTGTGGTCAAACACTTCCTCACAGGGTTTAACCTCCAGCTGACACCACATTTCCTGCCTCCACTTTCGTTACGAAAAGGCGGGAAATTGCTATTTTCTTACAGTGAAACTTTATTGTTGTTGTTGTAACTTGGTTCTGCATTTCTGCTTTGCCAATTTTTTTTCTTTTGTGGGAGAAATGTTCTGCGCTAAACAATGAAGTTAAAGATTCTATTAGCAGTGTGTTAGCTTCACTAGTGTGTTAGCTAAATGCGCTAGTTCGCTGATTGTTAGCAGAAAGGTGTGCGTTACCTCAGCTGTGGGTTAGCTGAATGAATGTTTCTGTTAACTGCTTTATTAGCTGAGTGGTGCCTGATAGCTGAATGCTAATGGATAGCTGAATGCTAACAGAAAAGATGTGCTGTCTGGAGCTTATGCTAGGTGTTGAATGTTGGTGTTTTTTACTGAATATACGTGTGACATGTTAAGCTAAATGAACATGGTAACTGAACTGTTGGTTTGTCTGGTGTGTAGCCGTTAACTAAACATGTGCGCTAACTTGGTGATCTGCTGCACTCAGCTAAATCCCACAGACCGTAAATAGTGAGTTATTCCATCTTACTGTTTACCAAACTGGAGACAAAATGGCTGCAAAGAACCTTTGCTGGTGTTAGCAGCAAAAACAATTCTACTAGCTAAGCTAAATTTGACTTCCTA
The DNA here is from genome assembly GCA_027123335.1 of Amphiprion clarkii. Taxonomy (NCBI): domain Eukaryota; kingdom Metazoa; phylum Chordata; class Actinopteri; family Pomacentridae; genus Amphiprion; species Amphiprion clarkii. The sequence goes on from CM049572.1 coordinate 988,307, forward strand.
GGAAATTGCAAGAAACAATGTAAAGTAACTTTTCAACCCAAAATTCATCTGTTTAGTTTAGCTAGCATCAAATAGCAAATAAGCGTCAGAGAATTTAGCAGTGGCTGAGTGTTCGTTGGTAAGACCATAGAGAAAACAGTGTATTGTAGCTAAATAAAGCTGAATTTGACTTAGAAATGTTAGCGGAATGAATGTTCTTACTGAACTTTTTTCAATTTGTTTTGTAGCTGTTAGCTAGTAGTCTGCGCTAACTTTGCAATATGCCGCGGTCACAGCATATCGCACTGACAGTAAATAGCAATAAAAAAACGTTTACATTAGCCAGAGAGTTAAAATTATAAATTTCACCCTGCTAAGCAAAATGGCTGCAAAAAATGACTTATGTTAGCAGCGAAATATTAGCACTAATACAGTCAGTTCTACTAATTAATTTGACTTGCTAGCAAACTGCCAGAAACTCTAAACTAAATATCCGTTGGTCTAGTTTAGCTAGTATTAATTAAAGAGTTACCGTTAACTGAATGTTCGTTAGCTATCAGATAGAAAACCGTTTGTTGTAGTGTCATGGTGCTAAATGTGTGCTAGCTGTATGGCATGTGATATTAGCGGTGGACTATGCTTCTCAAACATGCACAGTTGTGTTGCTATTTTATACTTGCACAAATGTAAATGCATTTTTTCCGTATCAATCCCAGCAGGTTTTTGGATCTACTGATTAGCCTGCTTAGCGTTAGCATGTTTGTTAGCGTTACAGGTAATATCCTCTGAAAGTCACAGACACCTATCTTTGTATAAGTGTAATTTCTAGCTTTAGCTGTGTGTTAGCGTCGTGTGCGTCAGCCGGACATTGTGTGTGTTGGCTTAATGTTGTGTATATGCTAAGGCTGGATTATGCTAGCTAATTTAAATTAATGCACTTGTAGGTCTGTGTGCTAGCATCAATTTACAGACTCGTGTCTTCATTGGCGTGAAATTCCAGCTGGTACAGTGTGTTTGTTAGCTGAGCGTTGTGTGTGTTGGCAGAACATTGCATTAGCTAGCTGAACGTTGTGTTTGCTAGCGCTGTGTTTGTTAGCTGAGGGTTGCGTTTGTTAGCATTGTGTTTGCTAGCTGAGCGTTGTGTTTGCTAGCGTTGTTTGCTAGCACTGTTTGCTATCTGAGGATTGCGTTTGTTAGCGTTGTTTTTGCCATCTGAGGATTGCGTTTGCTAGCGTTGTTTGCCATCTGAGGATTGCGTTTGCTAGCGTTGTTTGCTATCTGAGGATTGCGTTTGCTAGCGTTGTTTGCTATCTGAGGATTGCGTTTGCTAGTGTTGTTTGCTATCTGAGGATTGCGTCTGCTAGTGTTGTTTGCTATCTGAGGGTTGTGTTTGCTAGCGTTGTTTGCTAGCGCTGTTTGCCATCTGAGGGTTTTGTTTGCTAGTGTTGTTTGCTAGCGCTGTGTTTGCTAGCATTGTGTTTGTTAGCACTGTTTGCAAGCGTTGTATTTGCTAGCGTTGTGTTTGCTAGCATTGTGTTTGTTAGCGTTGTGTTTGCTAGCGTTCCGTGTCAGACCACAGAGAGGTTTGTCTTTTGCTGCTGAGGGACTTCTGGCCGTTGTTGAGTTTTGAATCAGTGGTTCTGCTTCCTGTATGTGTGACGATGACGATGATGATAATTATGATGATAATAATGCGTTCTCCTGTTTGGTGGTCTATTTAAATCTGTTTATCCACTTCTGAATATTCAGTTTGTCAGTGAGATGATGGTTTGTGTAAATTTCCACTCTCTGGCGGGTGCTCTCCAGTTAAAAATGTTCTTTGTTATCCTGTTAAAAATGATATTGTTTAATTCACATGTTGTGTCGAACCGATTTGCAAAGAGAAGCTGAGTGTGTGTTATATTCTCAAGACTGCTAGGCTAACTGTCTCCATATCTTCTCCGTGTTCGTCTGTCTGTTCGGACGCCGCCACGCTAACAAGCTGCCGTCCGACACGCGTGTAACCGGACCGTGTGACTACAGACGTGTTGGAGATCTGCGGCTTGTTAGCGTAGCAGCTAGCGGGGAGAAGAGCCGTAGTGAAGGGGTTAAGAAGCCCCCAGATTTATTAAAACCGCCGGGGAGGATGCCAGCCGGGTCCGGTTCCAGGCCTCACCGAGCCTCCCAACGTCCCAGAACCAGGACCAGACCCGGCTGTCCCCTCCGGCTCAGATCTTCCTGGTCCCGATCCTTCAGGGGGGCGGGAGCTTTTGGTTTCATGGTTTCTGTTGTTTTTCTAATGGACACACGTCCGAACTGTAACCTGCAGATTTTTCTATTAGATTCTATTGACAGATAGAGTTGTGTATGAACCCGAGCCACGAGACTGTCGGTGGCCGAGGATGAGGAGGGTGATGATGAAGATGATGATGATGATGATTAACATGAGGGCTAATAAACAGGCTCATTCTTTCTGACTGCTGTGTCGTCGTCTCTGGATGCAGATACTTGGAGCTAAACGCTGCTGATGGAATGAAAGGAGACTCATATTTATAGTCCTGAATAACAGGAAGCAGCTGTTGGTCTGAATCACGGTTAGTTTCTTCACTATAGCGCCCCCTAGTCACCAAACAGCACTAAACCCAGCATACATGGCTGCACACTTACGGCAAAGTTGGTTCCAGTTTGGACGAATCGTTGATGTTCAGTCCTTTCAATGACTCTGACCACACCCACAAGTGTTTGGTAGCCAATCATAGCACCACAATGACGGATATTTAAAATCAAACACATCAGCAATGATCGATGTTTGTCTGGTTTGGTAATGATTGGAGAAAATCTGCAGTTTATGGACTCAAAAGGATGTTTAGTACAAAATTCAAAACGGTGGAAAGATTTTAAATGCAAATGGATGTGGCCTAATTCAGAGGTAAAGAACGGTTCTGATCAGAACAGGACAGAATGTAGACTTCAGTTTGTCCTGGAGAAAATTACCTGAACCTTTGAACAAAGACTCACCTGGATCATAAACTGTTCAGGTCATTATGATGTCACAGAATCAGGAATTTGTTCTTTTTTCTGACAAACAGGAGAACGTGATGAGGATCAAACCGGTGGAACATTTGTCAGCGACGCCTTAAATTAGAGCAGAACTCCATAAAGTTTAAACGGTTAAATAAAACTTAAGGTAAAATTATCTGCAGTCACAAAATAAAGGTGCTAAATGGAACCAGAAATTAAAAAAAACCTTCAGCAAAAACAGGTTCTTCATGGAACCATTTTTGTCACTTTCTGTTTTTTCCATTTTGTGTCCTATTTTTTATGTTTTGTCTCGTTTTTGTCATTTTATAAGATAAGTCCTTTATTTCTCCCCACGCCAGGGGAAATTCACATCGTTACAGCAGCTTATGTAGCAATAGACATAGTGATAGAAATAAAATAATAGAATAGTCGTAATAATATTTACAACATGTACAGGGATGAGAAATGAGAATGAAGTAGTGCAGTAGTGACACACTGTAAACAAGTGGCCTGAAAAAATAAGTTTTAAGAGTGTAAAGATGTAGCAGTGTGATAATTGTGCAGATTTTACCATGATTTAAGATGATATGATAGGAGTCCAGTTTGTGTTAACATCAGCCAGTGATGCTGATGTTGTAAAGTCTTACAGCAGATGGAATGAAGGACCTGTGATAGCGTTCCTTCTTGCAGGGTGGATGTCTCAGTCTGCTGCTGAAGGAGCTGCTTAAAGACTCCACAGTGTCATGCAGTGGGTGAGAGGGATTGTCCATGATGGATGTGAGCTTTGCCAACATCCTCCTCTATGGAGTCCAGGGAACAGTCCAGGACAGAACCTCCTCCTGACCTTCTGTTTAGTCTCTTTCTGTCCCTTTCAGTGCTCCCTGCTCCCCAGCAGACCACTGCATAGAAGATAGCAGACGCTACCACAGAGTCGTAGAATGTCCTGAGCAGAGTCCTGCACACTCCAAAGGACCTCAGTCTCCTCAGCAGGTGGAGACGACTTTGGCCCTTCTTGTACAGGACCTCTGTATTGTGTGTCCAGTCCAGTTTATTGTTGAGGTGAACACCCAGGTATTTGTATGTGTCCACCATGTCAATGTCCAAACCCTGGATGTTCACCGGTGCAGTCTGGGGTGTCCTCCTCCTGCTGAAGTCCACGATCATCTCCTTCATCTTACTAGCATTGAGCTGCAGATGGTTTTGCTCACACCAGTCAACAAAGTCAGAGATGACGTCCTGTACTTCCTCTCATCCCCCTCAGATACCCAACAATGGCTGCGTCATCAGAGAACTTCTGGAGGTGACAGCTCCCAGAGTTGTAGTGGAAGTCCAATGTGTCCAGGGTGAAGAGAAAGGAGGACAGACTGTCCCCTGTGGACCTCCATGCTGCTGACTACCACATCAGACACACAGTCCTGAAGCCTCACGTACTGTGGTCTGTTGGTGAGGTAGTCGATGGTCCAAGCAGCCAGGTGACAGTCTACTCCCGCTCCTTCAAGCTTCACCCTGAGCAGAGAAGGCTGGATTGTGTTGAAAGCACTGGAGAAGTCAAAGAACATGACCCTCACAGTGCTGTTGGGTTTCTCCAGATGAGTCAGTGATCTGTGCAGCAGGTAGACCACTGCATCATCCACTCCAATGTTCGGTTGGTAGGCGAACTGCAGTGGATCCAGATGTGAACTCACCTGGGGACGGAGGTTCCTGAGGACGATCCTCTGCATGGTCTTCATCAGGTGAGAAGTGAGGGCCACAGGTCTGAAGTGGTTAGGCTCCCTGGGGTTCCTGGTCTTAGAGACAGGAACCAGGCAGGAAGTCTTCCACAACAGAGGAACCCTCTCCAGACTCAGGCTCAGGTTAAAGATGTGCAGCAGCACCTGACAGAGCTGGTCTGCACAGTCTCTAAGGAGTCTGGAGCTGATTCCATCAGGACCTGATCTTATTATGTCTTGTTTTTGTCCTTTTGTGCCTCATTTTTGACACTTTGTGTCTCTTTTTTGTCATTTTATGTTCAATTTTGTTGCTTTGTGTCATGTTTTTGTTGTTTGGTGTCTCATTTTTGTAATGGTTTGTCTTTCTATTTTGTCACTTTGTCTTTTTTTGTCTGACTTTTCACGTGTCTCATGTTTTTGTTGTTTTGTGTTTCCTTTTTGTCATTTGTGTAATTTCTTGTCTGCTTTGTGTTGTTTTGTCCATTTTTTGTCAATTTGTAACTTTTTTGTCAAATTTTTTTGTCCCTTTTTGTTTAGTTTTGTGTCATTTGTCTCATTTTTTGTCGCTTTGTTTCCTTTTTGTCTCACTTGTATTTTTTGTCTTGTCATTTTGTGTTTTACTTTACTCGTTTTGTATCGTTTGTGTCATTTTGTGGTTTTTGTCTCGCATTATCTATTTTTTATTATGTTTCTCGCTTTTGTCATTTCTTGTTTCATTTTTGTTGTTTTGTGTTTCCTTTTTTGTCTCTCATGTCGTTTCTCTCATTTTTTGTCATTTTGTGTCTCATTTTTGTAATATTTTGTCTTGTTTTTGTTGTTTTTTGTCTTTCTTTGTCTTTTTTGTGGTTTTGATCCTCCAGTAAATCCTCTCTGGTTCAGTTCCAGGTGACTAAATGTTGTGTCCCTTTGTCGACACTCTGTGATCTGGAAGTTGTAATGTGGAAATGATAAACTGAGGATGAATGTTGCTGAAACTGAATTTATTTTTCTTCATAAATTTCAGGTTGTTCATGATGTTTAGTAAAAAGATAATTCCTTAAATGTGAACATTTTAAAAACATGCTTTTTTTTGCATTTGAACAAAGAGGAAAATGTGGAGTTGTGGTTATTTATAGTTTGTTATTCTGTGCTTTTACTGGAGATCAGACTGGACTGAATGTGGAACCTGGACTAAGATGAGTTTGACATGAAGGTTTACGGGGACCGACTGACTGTTGAAGCCTAAAGTGGACGTTTGAGGAACTGCAGGTTCTGCTTCATGTTTGGTTCCGACTGATCTGAGCAGAACCTGGTTGGGACCAACAGGTTGGTTTCTTGTTAGAACATCTGGCAGCATTAGCAGCTACCGGGTCGTCTTTACTGACCGACACGTCGTGTTTCTGTCTACAGGAAGTCTTTAACAGAATGGTGAATGTCTGCAGCTGTTTGTCCACATCTGGTCACTGAGTCCCACTGCCTCAGCAGCATGAAGACATGAAGACCGGGAGTCATCATTTATTCATGTTCCCAGAGCGCCGACAGATGGCCTGATGTCATCTGTCATTAAGACGTTACTGTAATCACACACACACACACACACACACACACACACACACACACACACACACACACACACACACACACACACACACACACACACACACACACACACGCTTCATGTTCAGTTTTAGCCAGCAGATAAAGAACAAAGTCAACTGAGTTTGAAGGTGTTCAGGAACAGTGAGAAGAAACTGAAGACGTTTGTTGAAAAGTGAAGCTAAAAACTCAACTTTATTCAATAATCAGAATCCAACGTGAAAGCAGATGAGAGGAAAACAGACAAAGGAATATGAGACGGAAGGAGACGAAGGGAAGATGATGATGATGAAGGACTTTAACGGAAACAATAACTGAACATTATTCCTGGATGTGTGTTGGTCTATCTATCGTTGTGGGGACCATGGTCTCTTCTGGGACATTTAGTCGAAATGCTGTCCGGAAACCAATGCAGCAGCAAACTGAAGTCAAATTTATTCATAAAACGTGTTTAAAAACTGCAACAAATTAGCCAAAGTGCTGCACAATCAAAAAGAGGCAACAACTGGAGCACAAATCTGAATAACAACAAATAAGTGAAATCTTTTTGTGAAACACTAAAAGATGCAGAAATTCTGCTAAATCTTGTGGCACTGATTCATTTAAAACCTGAAAGACAAACAAAATCCTAAAAACCAGTCTTGCAGTCGTCTAGTCAGTTCACCTTTTTTTATACAGAACATTTAAACGTTGAGGCAAAGAGCTGAAAATAAAATTAATGTCACAAGTTTAACTAGAAAAACAGTGAGAGAGCTCAGTCCTCCTCCAAGGCTGCTTAGTCCTTGTATCATTTCCGATGGATAAGTCCTGTTAAGTCCTCAGAGGTGGATTTGTAGTAGGATCACAATCATGTGATCGTCAGCAGGCAGCTGATGTAGTGTTCACTGGTTGTCATGGTTACAGTGACACTGTGCAGCTTGTCCAAAATTATTACAAATTTGTCCAGAACTTGCTCAAAAAAATCCTCTTTTCCTGTTCACAATCTGTCCAAAATGAGTTAAACATCTAGGATGGCTTAGACGGATTCCAAAAATCACTGAAAATAATAAAAACATGTCCAAAATGACTCAAATCTGACCTCATAAAATTAGTGTGTTCTCTAAATGTTGTCAAAAATGACCCAAAATATGTGCAAAATGACTAGAAATTACTCAGATTTGTCCAGAATTTGCTCCAAAAAATCCTTCTTCACTGTTCAAAACCTGTCCAACATGAGTTAGTGGTCTAGGATGGCTGAGAAGGGTTTAAAAAATCACTAAAATTGGGTCCAAAATGACTTTAAAATGTCTTCAAACTATTAAAATTTTCTTTAAAAAGTAGGAATTTGCAGTTTTCTAAACATTCATGGTCCTCAGCGGTGGATTTGTAGTAGGATCACAATCAGCTGACGTACTGTTCACTTGTTGTCATGGTTACAGTGACGCCATGCCGCTATCTGGCAATGATACAGAAATCTTTAACAAGTCCGTGGATCCAGACTATAAGCCGCATCACTGCCAGAATCTAATCACTTGGTCCTTGAGTCATTTCTGACCTTCCCTGAGAATTTCATCCAAATCTGTTAGTCTGTTTTAGAGTAATGTTGCTGACAGACAGACAGACAGACAGACAGACGAACAAGCCACTGCCGACTGTCACGTAACTCTGTCACGTTCCTTGGCGGAGTAAGTATCAGGGATGAGATCCTACATGGAAAACCCAAGATTCCCTCTGAGCAGCACTTTGGTGACACAGGAAGAAAGTCCAGTTAAACAGGAGAAACCTCCAGCAGAACCAGGCTCAGGGAGGGCAGACGTCAGGGTGAGGTTAACGGGTCGACAGATCAGAGACAAACACACAAAGAGGATGTAAACAACTGAAAGAGGTAGAGGAACACCTGCAGATGACAAAACAACAGGAGAGGAAGGACAAGAAGGTCGTCATAGCAACGGGAGGTAAACATTATTAGAAAATAGAATCAGTTTTATGAAGTGCTCGTTTAGAAAATGAGAACAGTTTTGGAAAGTGTGGGCATTTTAAGAAAGCAAAGACTTTTTTTAGAAAATAAAGACATTTTAAGTAAATGAAGACATTTTTATTTAAAAAAGTAGAAAAATTTATAGAAGGGTCGTTCCAGAACTGGAGGACGTTTTACAGCCAATTATCCACATATTAAATCCTAAAGCATGCAGTATTGTGTAAATGTTCTTGTCCTGAGACCAAATCTATAAAACTAGGAGAAATAATTTTACATACCAAATAAGTCTGGAGTTCCCTTAAAATGACATTTTCTCTTGTCCCCTGATGACCAAACTGAACCTCTGACAAAACAGTTAGAATCTAATTTAAATCTCCTTTTACTGGTTTTATTTTTTCATTCATGTCTCTGTAATTGTGGGAACATTTTTAATTAACATAATATTTTAGATAATAATTATTACTCATGGAACGTTTCCCACAACATGTTAGCAGAATCTGGTGATGATGTTTATATTATTTTGTGCCTCATTTTTGTCCTTTCATATGTTGTTTTTTCCATTTTGCATCTTGTGTCACTGTGTGAATAAGGACGTTGTTATAAAGTGAGGACATCGTGACGAACTGAGTATATCTGCATCCCTACAGAGAATGGATGGTCCTGATAATGCATGCTGTCCCAGAGGGTCCCCACAGCGACAGGTGGACCGGCCAGAGTGTGTGCTGCGGTTGTAAAGTACAGGAAGCGTCTGGCTGTAAGTACAGATGAACTGTGTGTGTTTGTGTCAGAGCTGATTAAACATTAAAGTAATGGAGGTCTGGGTCCAGTCCAAACCATTCCCTGAAGCTCAGGGACCATAAACCGTCTCAATCAGCCAGAAGTATGCGGACAGCTGCATATGTGGAACAACAGATTAGCTGTTAGCTTCCAACCGGCTAACTAACCCGTCACCATGGAACGGCTCTGGTTCAGGTTAGACACAAAACAACACAATGTTAGCGCAACAATTTCCATCGTCATCGTCACTGAGACTTTTAGTTTATGAACTAGAACCGTCTCGACCAGAAATGTGATGCTGTCGTCTGCTCTTGACCTCACCTTCTGATGCTTCAGGTTCAAATAATACTACTACTAATATTAATAACGATAATAATAATTCAACTACGTTCAGTCAGACCAGAAAGAGAAGCAAAATGAAATATGTAAACCAGTGCAGCACCAGTATAACTAGTATAACCAGCATGGTACATGTATCACCAGAATTGCCAGTATAGCTGATATAACTAGCATAACCAGTATAACCAGTGGAACCAGTAAAACCAGTGGAACCAGTAAAACCAGTGGAACCAGTAAAACCAGTGGAACCAGTAAAACCAGTGGAACCAGTAAAACCAGTGGAACCAGTATAACCAGTGGAACCAGTATAACCAGTGGAACCAGTAAAACCAGTGGAACCAGTAAAACCAGTGGAACCAGTATAACCAGTGGAACCAGTATAACCAGTGGAACCAGTATAACCAGCAGTGAGGAGGTCCATCTGCTGCTCAGATGTTTAATTAACCTGATGAGTTTCCTCAGAGCCTCCATTAGTGCCGATCAATCACCCTGACAGACAGACTGATTGATTGATTGATTGATTGATTGATTGATTGATTGATTGATTGATTGATTGATTGATTGATTGATTGATTGATTGATTGATTGATTGATTGATTGATCAGTTTTGTCAGTGGCTGAAAACCTCTTGGAAACATTATGGAAACATTTTGGAAACATTCTGGACATAAAATATGACCCGACGGAGCTCGGCTGGTTTTAGAGGGTCTTAAAGATGAACTGAAGTGTTGAAAAGGAGACGATTTACAGAACCAGAACCAGAACCAGAACCAGAACCACAGACACACAAAGACAGAAAAATAACAGACAAATGATCAAAGTGATGAACTGCAGATTAAAATGATAAAAACGTTCAGAATGATTAAATTCAGATGACAAAAGAACCAGAAATAAAAACTTACGAGACAAAAGATGTAAATAAATCAGAGCAAAAACACACAAAGAGCAGAAAATATGAAACACAACAAACACAAACAGACTCACAAAGATCTGCAGGAAAACCAGAAAACACGGATTTAAATTCAGATGATTTTAATGTGAATTTAACAGCAGCTCGGAATTCTGTTTTCTATAAATCATGTAGAACCAGAGACAGATGAGGAGTTAAAGCTGTAAAATGGTTAAATATAGACAGAAATATAGAGCAGATTTTCACAACTACAGACGCTTTATTTGGATGTTTTTTCCAGTTTTGAATGAACGAATGAAGGTTTTTCTTTCAGACATTTGAGGAAAAAAAGCTACAAAAACAAATCAAAATATTCAAAACAAACAAGCAAAAGAAAAACTAAAAACCCAACAGATCTGAAAAGATGATTTCCTCCTGAACTCCTCCATCATGTTTACTACCAAAATAAACATAAATAACATCAGTGGTAAAGCTGGATCTGTGTTTTTATCTGTTGATCATGGAATATTCTAGATCTAATCTGTAATTTTACTGTTTTAATGAGCTGCTCTCAGGTCAGATTCATGATGGAGATGATTTCATTGCAGTTTTATTGAACCCATTGAGTTCAGATCCTCTGAATGTTTTCTAGAACCTGGAGAATCTAAATCATCAATAAACAGGTCAAACTTTTCCTTTGTGTGTTGATGAAGCTGGAGCTCCTGGACCTGAGATGTTCTCCTGAGATGTTCTCCTGAGATGTTCTCCTGAGATGTTCTCCTGAGATGTTCTCCTGAGATGTTCTCCTGAGATGTTCTCCTGAGATGTTCTGCTGAGATGTTCTCCTGAGATGTTCTCCTGAGATGTTCTCCGCAGCTGACGCTCCGCTGTTCTGCGCATTAAGGAGCTTTTAAATGCGGATTATTGCGCAGCGTCTGAGCGCCGCATGAATACTAACGAGGCCGCGGCGCCGCTAATCACGTTAGCGGAACAATATTAGTGCGCCATTTGGGCTCGTTCCCAGCAGCTCCTCCTCCGGCCTCCTTTCACCTCCTCCCGGCCTCTTGTGCTCTTGTCTTTGCGCGTGCCAGTCACCTGCCGCGGACTCCACGTCGTCTGCGGATAAAGTGCTTCTATTGGCCGCACAGAGCGGCGCTAACAGCGGACTTTTTGTTGTCCAAAGCTCATTAAAGCGTGTCCTCCACTCAATAAAGACGCGCCTCCATTAAGAGCGACTCCCGGCCGCTGTGCGTGTGCGTGTGCGTGTGCGTGTGCGTGGCGGCTGCGGCCAAACTGCGAGAGAAAATCCTCCTTCATTCAGTCAAATCAATTCAAAAAACATTTGCAAATCTGCCATTATTCCCGGATTTTCCCTCCTTTCTTTCCCCGCGGACAAAAGCGCGCCGCCTCCCGGCTCTGGCACGGAGCTCCGGGCTGCTCAGCGGGGGCGGAGCCGGGCTCAGGCCGCCGGAGGAGCGCTGCGAGCCGGCTGCAGGAGGCGGGGAGCCCCGGGGAGCCGCCGGAGCCCGAGGAGAGATAAAATCATTTCTACATTCAATCTGGAGTTTTAATATTTAAATTTTATTATTTATACTTACAGATTAAATATGTTAAATACTGCGAATAAATAAAGTAATAAGAAAAAAGGAGGAATGTTCTGGTGAAACATTTTCAGATCTGAACCAAATATGAAAACTAACATTAATAATAAATGTTAAATCTAACATTAATATTAGTGTTTTATAATGAAATAAATAATAAATATCAGATTTAAATGTGAGAATAAATGTTGAGCTTCAACAGGTTTCAGAATCTTTGAATCTTTTCTCCAAATAAAACCTTTTTCATCTTTTATTTAAATTTTCATCTTTTAGATTTAAATGTTTTCATTTAGTTTCATTTTTATTCCTCAGATTTGATGGAAAACATTCAGTGTGTGTCTGTGTGTGTGTGTGTGTGTGTGTGTGTGTGTCTGTGTGAGGATGATGATGGGGGATGAAGGCAGCAGCTGTTGCCATGGTGATTCTTCCTCTAATCGGTTTTCTGTCAATCAAACAGCTGCTGCTCTTCATCATCATCTTCCTCACATTCCTCCGCTGCTCTCAGGAAGCAACACGTTTGTGTGTCTGTTTGTGTGTCTGTTTGTGTGTCTGTTTCTGAACGTTTGTGTGTCTGTTTGTGGACGTTTGTGTGTCTGTTTGTGTGTCTGTTTGTGTGTCTGTTTGTGTGTCTGTTTCTGAACGTTTGTGTGTCTGTTTCTGAACGTTTGTGTGTCTGTTTGTGGATGTTTGTGTGTCTGTTTGTGTGTCTGTTTGTGTGTCTGTTTGTGGAGGTTTGTGTGTCTGTTTGTGGAGGTTTGTGTGTCTGTTTGTGTGTCTGTTTGTGGACGTTTGTGTGTCTGTTTCTGAACGTTTGTGTGTCTGTTTCTGAACGTTTGTGTGTCTGTTTGTGGAGGTTTGTGTGTCTGTTTGTGTGTCTGTTTGTGGACGTTTGTGTGTCTGTTTGTGTGTCTGTTTCTGAACGTTTGTGTGTCTGTTTGTGGATGTTTGTGTGTCTGTTTGTGTGTCTGTTTGTGTGTCTGTTTGTGTGTCTGTTTGTGGATGTTTGTGTGTCTGTTTGTGTGTCTGTTTGTGTGTCTGTTTGTGGAGGTTTGTGTGTCTGTTTGTGGAGGTTTGTGTGTCTGTTTGTGTGTCTGTTTGTGGACGTTTGTGTGTCTGTTTCTGAACGTTTGTGTGTCTGTTTCTGAACGTTTGTGTGTCTGTTTGTGGAGGTTTGTGTGTCTGTTTGTGTGTCTGTTTGTGGACGTTTGTGTGTCTGTTTGTGTGTCTGTTTCTGAACGTTTGTGTGTCTGTTTGTGGATGTTTGTGTGTCTGTTTGTGTGTCTGTTTGTGTGTCTGTTTGTGTGTCTGTTTGTGGATGTTTGTGTGTCTGTTTGTGGACGTTTGTGTGTCTGTTTGTGGAGGTTTGTGTGTCTGTTTGTGGACGTTTGTGTGTCTGTTTGTGTGTCTGTTTCTGAACGTTTGTGTGTCTGTTTGTGGACGTTTGTGTGTCTGTTTCTGAATGTTTGTGTGTCTGTTTGTGGATGTTTGTGTGTCTGTTTCTGAACGTTTGTGTGTCTGTTTGTGGATGTTTGTGTGTCTGTTTCTGAACGTTTGTGTGTCTGTTTGTGGAGGTTTGTGTGTCTGTTTGTGTGTCTGTTTGTGGACGTTTGTGTGTCTGTGTGTCTGTTTCTGAATGTTTGTGTGTCTGTTTGTGGAGGTTTGTGTGTCTGTTAGAATTCTGTGTTTTCATTTTTAATCTTTTCTGGTCGTTTTCTGTCTTTCAAGTCTTTTTGTGATCATTTTTTGGTTGTTTTGTGTCTTTATCAACGTTTTCTGTCTCTTTGTCATCATTTTGTGCGTCTTTTTGTCTAATACTTTTTGTCTTTTTGCTCATTTTGTGTTTGTTTTTGTCTGATTGCTTCTTATCTTCTTCCATTCTTGTCATATCGCTCCTACTTTCATTCATATTTGCACTAATTTGTTACTAAGCTGCGTTTTTTGTCCTGTTTCTCTTTTCTATTTTTATTCTTATTACTTGCTCTAGATGTGTGTTTATATATTTATTCCTATTTCTTATTCCGTCATTGTTGCACTAACTGCTCTATGTGCCTTTTTAATTGCCCCCTGGGGACAAATGAAGTTTTCTGAATCTGAATATCTTTTATAAACCGACTGATCAGATTTTGACTCTAAGACTAAAAATCTAAAATCTGCTGATAATTAATGTGCAGAATAAACTTCACTGTTTGCTGTTTGTGTGATGATGATGATGATGATGATGATGATGATGATGATGATGATGATGATGATGATGATGATGATGATGAGATGATGATGCCGTGCTTCGCTGCATGATGCTGTTCAGGTTCTTCAGTCTGAGGCGGTTTCTGGTTGTTTTTTTGTCTCTTTGTGGTCGTTTATTTTGTGTTCTTGTCGTCATTTTGTGTCTCTTCATGTCTTTTTGTGATCATTTGTTGTTTCCTTTTGGTTGTTTTGTGTGTTTGTCATCATTTTGTGCGTCTTTATTGAGTAGTTTTTGTCTCTGATGGTGTTTTTTTTGTCTTTCTGTTGTTGTTTTCTCTCATTGTGGTCAGTTTGTGTCTCCAGTTATTTATGTTTTGTGTTTTTGTCATCATTGTGTCTCCAGTTGTTTATTTTGTGTCTCTTTGTGTTTGTTTGTGTGATGATGATGCCGCCGCCGTGCTTCGCTGCATGATGCTGTTCAGGTTCTTCAGTCTGAGGCGGTTTCTGGATGTTTTTTTGTTTCTTTCTGACTTGATTCAGTTGAAAGTTTAAATCCTGAAACTTTCAGTTTGTCAGAAACAACAACCTGAAAATGTTGAGGGTTTTTATTTTTAGTTATTTTATGTCTTTTATGGACATTTTCTGGCCGTTTTGTGTCTTTTTGTGATCCTCTATTTCTTTGTGGGTTTTTCCCTTTTGGAGGTTTATTGTATTTATTAGTAGTTTTATTGTGTCTATTTGTAGTTTTATTGTATTTATTAGTAGTTTTATTGTGTCTATTTGTAGTTTTATTGTGTCTATTTGTAGTTTCATTGTATTTATTAGTAGTTTTATTGTGTCTATTTGTAGTTTTATTGTGTCTATTTGTAGTTTTATTGTATTTATTAGTAGTTTTATTGTGTCTATTTGTAGTTTTATTGTGTCTATTTGTAGTTTTATTGTGTCTATTTGTAGTTTCATTGTATTTATTAGTAGTTTTATTGTGTCTATTTGTAGTTTTATTGTGTCTATTTGTAGTTTTATTGTGTCTATTTGTAGTTTTATTGTGTCTATTTGTAGTTTTGTCTATTTGTAGTTTTATTGTATTTATTAGTCGTTTTATTGTGTCTATTTGTAGTTTCATTGTATTTATTAGTAGTTTTATTGTGTGTATTTGTAATTTTGTGTGTGTTCTTGTGTTGTTGCTCCTGCTGTGTTCACTTTGTGTCTTTTTTGTGTGTTTTTTCCGTCCTCTCTGAGAGTCTGAACCGTCTTTGTGTGTTTCTGCTCCGCCGTCGGTCTCCTTACCGGAGAGTCACGAGCCCGAGCTGTAACCGGAGCCAATAGCAGCGCGTGCCCCCCCCGCCCCATCCACCCGGTAGGAGGGTCAGATCCGGTATATAGAGCCGGTAGACCCCCACCCCCCTCAGAGCCGCAGAGCCTCCGCAGGATCCGGTTCAGTCCAGAGCCGCAGAGCTTTCAGCGTCATTCATAGTTTATTATTATTATTATTAGTTTAATTACTGGTTTATTTATTAGTTTGGTTTTTACTTTATTTATTCTCCGTTTTATTGTCGTCATTTTCCGGACTTTTCTCCGGTACCAGGATGGGCTCGGTTCTTCCCGGTTCCTCTCTGGGCCTGAAGGCCTCCAAGCCGCTCAGCTTGTCTGACGTCATCACCTCGGACATCCTGCACAGCTTCCTGTACGGCAGGTGGAGGCACGTGCTGGGCGAGCAGCAGCACGCGCACCTGCAGCATCACCTGCAGCACGAGGACCGGACGGCGCCGAGCGCGAGCCCCAAGACCGCGTTCACCGCCGAGGTGCTCGCGCAGTCCTTCTCCGGAGGTGAGTGATCGATCAGAGAACCGATCAGAGAACCGATCAGAGAACCGACTGGATCGATTCAGCTGATTGATCCGTTTGAAAACTGATTTTACTGATGGTTTGTAAATAATGTTTGTAGTTTATTGATCATTTTAAATTCTAGAAACTGATCAATAATCTTTTAAATTTATTGAGAATTTTAAACACTAGGAACTGATCAATAATCTTTAAATCGAATTAATATCTGAGATATGAATTAAATCTGCAGAAAAACAAATCAAACATTGAATTCATCACGTTTTAAATTCACAGCTTCTGTTTCTGATCAGAAATCGGTTCAATTATTGATCCGCTGCAGGTTTAATTAATCGATTAACGGATCAAACATAATCAATAAAATAAAATCAGTCAATTTTAGTCCGTGAAGAAGATTTTTAAAAAGTAAAATTTTCAATCTGATTGGCAGAAAAACGAATGAATTTAATGTTTGTGTCGTTTTTATAAGAAATGATTGGAAATACTGATTATTGATAATAAGATGAATGTTTACCAATAACTGATCAGTGTATTTGATTGATCAACCCGCCGCCGTTTGGCCTCCGCGGACTGAAACTCTGATTAATGATAAGTTAAATAATAAATCGATCACCAGCTGATCGATCATTGATTCCTCAAACATCTGATCGTGTTTCTGATTGATTTTGATCAATAATTTCTCTGAAGTTTTCATTTCATCTCCCGCCGCGGCCCTCTGCTCTCCCCTAACGCACCGGCTTCTTTCCGTTTTAACGGGACTTTAACGTTAAATTCGTTTCTGTTTTCGGTAGAATTCGTTCGGGATAATTTCAGACCACCGGTCCGGGTTCGGTTCCGAGTCTCGGTGCTTCCGGTTCGTTTCTACCGAATTATTTCTGCTGCGCCGGTGTGATCTGAACCCGCCGCTGCCCCGCTTTTCCTCCTCCGCGGGTTTTTCAGGGTTTCTTTTCTTTTTTAATCTTCAGATCTTCTTTTCTGCTCCCCGTCAGGTCGGTTTCACGGTTCCGAGCCACCGTGAAACTGGCGGCGACGTAAAGGAGGTGGTTCGGCTTCTCCTCTTTCTGTCCCGGACTGTTCTCTGCGCTCATGAATTTAGATTTCTGTCAAACATACAGCGGCTGTTGGAGCAGAATTTAACAGAAAGAAGAGATTAAAATAAAAAATAAAATTAAAAAAAAAACCCGCGGTGCTGCGTTCAGGGCCTGCGGGAAAATCCAGATTTTTATCCTCCAAACATCAAAAGTTTGAGCCGATAAAAACCTGCAGAAGAAATGAAAGTGTCTGTTTGTGGACGTCAAAAAGTGGAAATGAAGCAGAAAATTTTAGACAAGAATGAATAAATAAATAAATGTTAGGAGTAAATAAATAAATTGTTGTTTTTATTTATTTCTAACAACGCCGGATGTGTGTTTGTGTTCAGAGGTGCAGAAGTTGTCCAGCCTGGTTCTTCCCAGTGAGGTGATCATCGCTCAGAGCTCCGTTCCAGGTAGGCCTTTATTTCAGGATGATTCGTGTTGTTTCTGATCAGCTGATCGGTGATCAATAACCCGGGGTATTGGTGACGTGTTTCCGTCCAGGTGAAGGTTTGGGGATTTTCTCCAAGACGTGGATCAAAGCAGGAACGGAGATGGGTCCGTTCACCGGCCGGCTGATCTCCCCGGAACACATCGACCTGTACAAGAACAACAGCCTGATGTGGGAGGTGAGGCAACGCGTCACTGCAACTAGGCGCTGCAACTAAGCAATGCGTCGCTGCAACTAAGCAATGCATCACTGCAACAAAACATCACTGCAACGCGTCGCTGCAACTAAGCAACGCGTCGCTGCAACTAAGCAACGTGTATCTGCAACTAAACATCGCTGCAACTAAACATCATCACTGCAACTAAACATCGCTGCAACTAAACATCATCACTGCAACTAATCATCACTGCAACTAAACAACAACATCACTGCAACTAAACATCACTGCAACTAAACATCGCTGCAACTAAACAACAACATCATAGCAACTAAACAACACTGCAACTAAAAAACAACATCACTGCAACTAAACATCACTGCAATGAAACAACAATATCACTGCAGCTAAATATCACTGCAACTAAACATCGCTGCAACTAAACAACATCATAGCAACTAAACATCACTGCAACTAAATATCACTGCAACTAAACAACACTGCAACTAAAAAACAACATCACTGCAACTAAACATCACTGCAATGAAACAACAAAATCACTACAACTAAATATCACTGCAACTAAACATCACTGCAACTAATTATCACTGCAACTAAACAACAACACTGCCACTAAACATCACTGTGACTAAACAACGTTACTGCAACTAAACATCACTGCAATGAAACAACAAAATCACTAAAACTAAATATCACTGCAACTAAACAACATCACTGCAACTAAATATCACTGCAATGAAACAACAAAATCACTGAAACTAAATATCACTGCAACTAAACAACAACATCACTGCAACTAAATATCACTGCAACTAAACAGCAACACTGCCACTAAACATCACTGCAACTAAACGTTACTGCAACTAAACACCACTGCAGTTAAACAAAAATATCACTGCAACTAAAAATCACTGCAACTAAACAACAACAACAACACTGCAACTAAACATCACTGCAACTAAGCATCACTGCAACTAAACAACATCACTGCAACTAAACATCATCACTGCAGCGTCACTAACTGTTTTAGCGGATTAGCTAATTAGCCACCTAGCTGGTTAACTGCAACAGCAACAGCTAGTTTTCTAGTCAACTGTTTAGTTCTACCCAACTAATTAGCTAATTAAACCACTAAATAACCACTAAATAAACATTAAATAATCATTAAATAACCATTAAATATCATTAAATAACCACTAACTAGCCACTAATTAACCATTAAATAATCATTAAATAACCACTAATTAACCACTAAATAACCATTAATTAACCACTAAATAACTAATAAATAACCATTAAATAACCACTAATTAACCACCTAGTTAGATGACTAAGCTGCAGCTGATTGGTCGGCAGGTGTTCAACGAGGACGGCTCCGTCAGGTACTTCATCGATGCCAGCCAGGAGGACCAGAGGAGCTGGATGACCTACATCAAATGTGCCAGGAACGAGCAGGAGCAGAACCTGGAGGTGGTCCAGATCGGCAGCAGCATCTTCTACAAGGCCGTGGAGGTCAGTGAACGCATCAATGCAGCAACGTAGCCTCCTGGTTCCTCCTCCGTCCTCCTCATTCCTCCTCCTTCCTCCTCATTCCTCCTCGTTTCTCCTCGTTCCTCCTCGTTCCTCCTCCTATTCTCCTCATTCCTCCTCGTTTCTCCTCGTTCCTCCTCCTTCCTCCTCCTTCCTCCTCATTACTCCTCATTCCTCCTCCTTCCTCCTCATTCCTCCTCGTTTCTCCTCGTTCCTCCTCGTTCCTCCTCCTATTCTCCTCATTCCTCCTCGTTTCTCCTCGTTCCTCCTCCTTCCTCCTCCTTCCTCCTCATTCCTCCTCCTATTCTCCTCATTCCTCCTCGTTTCTCCTCATTCCTCCTCCTTCCTCCTCATTCCTCCTCGTTCCTCCTCGTTCCTCCTCCTATTCTCCTCATTCCTCCTCATTCCTCCTCATTCCTCCTCCTTCCTCCTCATTCCTCCTCGTTCCTCCTCCTATTCTCCTCATTCCTCCTCGTTTCTCCTCATTCCTCCTCATTCCTCCTCATTCCTCCTCGTTCCTCCTCTTTCCTCCTCCTATTCTCCTCCTCGTTCCTCCTCCTATTCTCCTCATTCCTCCTCGTTCCTCCTCATTCCTCCTCATTCCTCCTCGTTCCTCCTCGTTCCTCCTTGTTCCTCCTCCTATTCTCCTCATTCCTCCTCGTTTCTCCTTGTTCCTCCTCCTTCCTCCTCCTTCCTCCTCCTTCCTCCTCATTCCTCCTCATTCCTCCTCATTCCTCCTCGTTCCTCCTCATTCCTCCTCATTCCTCCTCGTTCCTCCTCGTTCCTCCTCGTTCCTCCTCGTTCCTCCTCATTCCTCCTCGTTCCTCCTCATTCCTCCTCGTTCCTCCTCCTATTCTCCTCATTCCTCCTCATTCCTCCTCATTCCTCCTCGTTCCTCCTCCTATTCTCCTCATTCCTCCTCGTTCCTCCTCATTCCTCCTCGTTCCTCCTCGTTCCTCCTCCTATTCTCCTCATTCCTCCTCGTTCCTCCTCCTATTCTCCTCATTCCTCCTCATTCCTCCTCGTTCCTCCTCGTTCCTCCTCATTCCTCCTCATTCCTCCTCGTTCCTCCTCGTTCCTCCTCCTATTCTCCTCATTCCTCCTCGTTCCTCCTCATTCCTCCTCGTTCCTCCTCATTCCTCCTCATTCCTCCTCATTCCTCCTCGTTCCTCCTCATTCCTCCTCATTCCTCCTCGTTCCTCCTCATTCCTCCTCGTTCCTCCTCGTTCCTCCTCCTCATTCCTCCTCGTTCCTCCTCATTCCTCCTCGTTCCTCCTCATTCCTCCTCGTTCCTCCTCATTCCTCCTCGTTCCTCCTCATTCCTCCTCATTCCTCCTCGTTCCTCCTCGTTCCTCCTCCTATTCTCCTCCTCGTTCCTCCTCCTCCTTCTTCTCTTTTCTGTTTGTTCTAAAAACACTCAGAAAGCCGTGATGATGATAAATTAGATTTGATGTAAAAATCTAAACTCATAAATATAATAATTAAATATTCATCTTCTCCATGAATCCGTTTTAAATTAGATGAAAATCAGAATAATTTCTGCAGTTATTGAAGATCAGATGATCCTGAAATAAAAACACTGAATGGAGCCTCTGATATCAGTTAAAGACAATAAAACTTCACACACATTAATAAAGCATCATAAATATTATTATTATTAATGTTCCTTCAGCTCCACATCTATCAGCTTTAATGTTTCTGTTTTAAACAGTTTTTATTGAACTTTTCTTCATAATTCCAGAGAAATAATTAGAATCTAAAATAAAAACCTGCTTTAGTTTGAATTCTTTCCTGTAAAACATTTAAATCCTGAAAAGAACAAACACAGAAAACTCATAAAGTTTATCTTTTTAATAAATGTTTAAATAAACGTTTAAATGAAAAATAATCATTTTCAGTTCATCAGAAATAAAACAGCTGATTTACATAATAAATGAATTTAATATGATATAAAATATATAATACATCTAATAATCAGTCATTTCTGCCTCCACAAATATGGCAAATATAATTATTAATATTATTATTATTAATGTTTAGAGAGAGTCTGGATGTCAGAAGGAAACATGAACAGAAGTAAAATCTACTTTAAACAATAACAATAATACTTAAATATTAATATAAAGCAATA
Organism: Amphiprion clarkii; assembly: GCA_027123335.1. NCBI lineage: Eukaryota > Metazoa > Chordata > Actinopteri > Pomacentridae > Amphiprion > Amphiprion clarkii. Next base: position 1,009,522 of record CM049572.1, read on the forward strand.
ATTAAATAGCCACTTAATAATAAATCTTAATAATCATCCTGAGACGTTTAAAGACGTCGGTTTGTTCTGAAGCTTCACGAGTTTGAAGATAAAAAAAGACTTTTAGTTTCTGATCAGTTCGTCTCCTGATGCTGCAGCCGATCACCTCTTTATTATGATTCATCTCTGCATTATTTATCTGTTTGTTTATTTATTTATTTACACATTGAAGCTGCACAGTTACTATAAATCAATAAATATAAAACATACGACAGAAAAATATTCAAATAAAAACCACGTATTTAAAAACTGTCACAGGAAGTGAAGCGGTTTGTTTCGAGCAGCAGAAAGATTTTAAAAAGAAATAAAAAGAAATAACAGAACCACAATAAATTTAAAATGGAAATATAGAAATAATAAACATAAATATGTTTATTATTTAGGATGCTTCAACACTTTAGCCTTCGACAGCCAAGATGAAAAACTAAAGTAAATAAAGAATAATATTGAAAAGGACAGAATATGGATTTTATCGTATTTTTAAAATATAAACTATCAGTATTATTATTTTATATTATATTATAATTTATTTTATTAAACTGCAGTCAAATCAAATACACCAGAATCAATAATAAAACTGTGACTAAAACTAAAGCTCAGCATCAGAATCAAAGTGAAACTGATTCTAAATCAATAATCGATGGATGTGTTTATTGATCCGTTTATCTCCAGACCATCCCTCCGGACCAGGAGCTGCTCGTCTGGTACGGAAACTCTCACAACACATTCCTGGGAATTCCTGGAATTCCAGGAGGAGATGAGGAGCAGAGCAAGAAGACCAAGACCGGTAACGATTATTGATTATTGATCGGCTTGTCCAGCAGTTATTGATTAATCAGCCAATCAGACGATCAGAACGTTAAACTGTAAATAATAAATAAAAATAATATTTAAACCAGGAAAAATAGATTTAATCTGAAATCTGCAGCTGATTTAATAAGAATAAAAATATTAAATATGATCAGATCTATTCTGTATTATCAGTAGTGAATAATTATTAATATTATTATTTTATTATAAATTATTATTATTATTATTATTATTATTAGTATTATTAGTAGTAGTAGTAGTAGTATTACTTAGTCACTGCAGGTTACAGATGAATTCATGGATTCAACTAAAATATTCAGTTTTCTGATAAAAGTTGGAAATAAAACGTTGAGTCACGACTCAGTGGTCTGATGCTGGAGGCTCCTGATAGGTCGGCTCGGTTACCACGGCAACAATGACATCAGCAGTTACCGGCATCACTGAGCACTAAAGAAGTATTATTATCACGCAGTAAAAGTACTAATACCACACAGTACAAGTACTAATACCACACAGTAAAAGTACTAATACAGTATCTTTACCATTCAGACATATTTCTACAGACAGGAAGTTCATTAAGGCGGGAAAACGATGAGGTCAGACGTGGCTATTGATGACATCACGTCTTTACTCGGCTCCGGCTCTGCTGCAGGCGCTGCAGAACAACAGAGACGGAGGTTAATGAGGAAAACACTTGATTTGTGTGAAAACACTGAACTCAGGACCAATAAACGGACCCCAGATATCTGTGATTCTGACCTGAGGTGGTTTTAAACAGTGGAACCAGAGCGCCCCCCGCTGGACAAACTGTGGAGCGACACCCAGAATGCATCAGACTTCCTGTTCTTGGACAGTTTTTCAGCAGTTTTCCTCTTTTGTAGCACATTTTGAACAGATAACAGTCATTTCGTCTAATTTCTGTGTGAGTTTGGGAATCTTTATCAAACGTTTTGGATGATTTCTGAGTAATTTGAAACCATTGTTGAATAGTTTTGGATAATTTTTTGTAGTTTTGGAATACTTCAACATCATTAGGAACATTTTTAATAAATGTAAACAGTTTCTGAGTGATTTTGGACATTTCTTGAGTCAGATTCAACAATTAGACTAATTCTGAAAAATGTGTGAGTAATTTTGGATCATTTTTATATATTATTGGACAATTTTAGTGTGATTTCTGAGTGATTGTAATCATTATGGAGTAATATTGTGCATCTTTGGTGTGATTTATAAAGTTTTTTGAGCCGTTTTGAAAAATTTGAGAAAATTGGAACAATATTGTACTTTTGTCCGATGCTTTTGAATAATTTCCATAATTTCTGAGCTGCAGAATTTCAATAGTCCAGCAGATAGACACATGACATTTAGGATTAAAAATACATCTGAGTTCTGGGAAAAACTGCAAATAAAATAACTTTAAAAAGCTGGAAAATTATCACAAAAAGAGCCAAAACGTCCCCGAAAGGTTCAAATATGCCAAGAAAAACTCCCAAAATCAACACAAAAATGACCAAAATTACCACAAAACAGGTGAAACTGCAACATAAACTCCAATTCGGCACAAAAAAAAATCAACCAAATTGGACTAAAGTTCCTCCCTGACCTCCTCAGAACATCTGGTTCTTCATCTCCAGTAAGTTTGTCAATGATCAGAGTTCTACCTTCATACTGGGAATATTTCCAGAGTTCCAGGTCTCCTCTATGGACCACTCTAGAACTTTCTACAGGGAAAAAAATCTCTGAAAAAAATCAGAGTGATGTGGAACAACATTGTAATTTTGCTTTTGAATATTTTCCATCATTTCTGAGCCTCAAGAAATGATGGATGGAGAAGTTCTGGAGTAGAGAGAGTAGTTCTGCTCTAGAACTTTCTCCAGCATGAAGTATGAAGGTAGAACTCTGATCATTGATGAAGTTACTGGAGACGAAGAACCAGATGTTCTTTGGGGTAATTTTGCTTCTTTCACTGAAGATTTTGTGTCTTTCTGTGATTTTTGTGGTGATATTTTTAGTCGTTTTGTGGTAGTTTGGACCCTGTTCGTGGTGATTTTGCATCTTTCAATGGAAATTTGGTCTTTTTGTGGCGATTCTGGGTCTTTTTCTGGTGATTTTAGGTCTTTTTCTGGTGATTTGGGGTCTTTTCCTGGTGATTTGGTCTCTTTTTGTGGGGATTTTAGGTCTTTTTCTGGTGATTTGGTCTCTTTTTGTGGGGATTTTGGGTCTTTTTCTGGTGATTCTCCTCTTTTTTTGGTGGTTTGGTCTTTCTCTTCATCACATGTTGAGGTTTGTCTCTGGTTCTTCCCCTCTCCAGATGAGTTCCACACCTGTGACGGTACCTCCTCCTCTTCCTCCTCCTCTTCCTCCTCTTCCTCCTCCTCCAGCCTCGGCCGGATGCGATGCGTCATCTGCCACCGCGGCTTCAACTCTCGCAGCAACCTGCGCTCGCACATGCGCATCCACACACTGGACAAGCCGTTCGTGTGCCGCTTCTGCAACCGTCGCTTCAGCCAGTCGTCCACCCTGAGGAACCACGTCCGGCTGCACACCGGAGAGCGGCCCTACAAATGCCACGTCTGCCAGTCGGCCTACTCCCAGCTGGCCGGCCTGAGGGCGCACCAGAAGAGCGCCCGGCACCGGCCCACGGCGGAGGCGGTGGCGGCGGGGGGAGGCGTGGTGGTGGTGGGGGGCGGCGGCGTCCACTCGCCTCCCCCATCTCACCCGCCTCAGCTGACCTCCGTGCCTCACCCGGCCTCCCTGGTCCACCACATCCCCACCATGGTGCTGTGATGCCTCCACCGTACAGGTAGCCAATCAGCTGCTACCGTCACATCCACCCGGCCAATCACTGATGGCCGAGGTGACCCTCTGTTAACCCTCTGAACCCCACAACCTGCCCCAGGTTTGAAAAGTGTCTAATATTCAAAGACGATGACCAACATGGCTCCACTTAGATGCTGTAGAAACAGAAAGAACCGTCAGATCCTCAACTTTCCAACAGATTCCCAAAAAATCAGCTGTTTGCTGTAACAAGAACCCGTTAAACCAGAACCTTCCTCCTCCTGGTTCTGGTTCTCCACGACTGAAATGACAAAAACAAGACAAAAAATGGAGACGACAAGAGAGACTGAGAGGAAAACCAAAGCTACTGGGTCAATAAAATAAAAGCAGCTCAGAACCAGAGAACAGAGGAGGAACTTGTTGGAGATAGTATGAGGAGATCGTAGGAGCTTCAGGAAACCACTTGGAGGTTCTGGAAGACGTTTCTAGAAACGTGTCTAGCTTCTCCTGAAGCTCCTACCATTACAAGAACCTGGATGGCGAAGAATCTAGAAGAAGGATGAGGAGACATTAGCTCAGAGTTTACCATCTGAGGATACATGGAGATAGAGAAACATCTACAGGATCTGGAGACAACACGACCACAATGAAACACAAAACAACAAACGAGACAACAATGTGCATGACATTTGTCCAAGTTGACTCAAAATTTGTATAAAATGATTCAAAATGTGTCCAAAAAAATTGTAATATTTTCCAAAATGGCTAAAACTTTGTTCAAAATTATTCACTCGATGTCTAAAATGATAAAGCGGTCAACAAAATAAAAGCAGCATGGCTCAGAACCAGTGAACAGAGGAGCAAGTTGTTGGAGATAGTATGAGGAGATCGTAGGAGCTTCAGGAGAAACCAACTGGATGGACTGAGAAACTAGAAGAAGTCTGAGGAGACAACATTAGCTCAGAGGAGACATGGTGATAGAGAAACATCTATAGGATGAAGAGATTGTAGGAGCTTCTACGTTTCTAGAAACATCTTCCAGAACCTCCAGTTGGTTTCTCCTGAAGCTCCTACCATCACCAGAACCTGGATGACTGAGAATCTCCACATACATCTGAGGAGACAACGTTTTTCAGAGTTAAACATCTGAGGAGACATGTTGGACATGATGGTTCCTTGTTTTTACATTTTTGTTGAAGAAATTAGGACTTTTTCCTCTTTGTCTTTCTATTTGACGACTCCCAGGTGTCGTCTAACTTGGAAAACATCCATTTCATCGTGATATTTTATTGCGATTAAATGCATTTTTTAAAGTTGGACAGACGTTTCTGAGTTCTGTCTCCTTCTTCATGATGTTCTGGTTCCTCAGAGATGCAGGACTTTAAATTGAAACATGAACCATAGGTTGGAGGTCAGAGGGTTCCTCACGTTGTTCCTCACATTCTACTCCAACGGTGTAAATGAACATTTCCCACATACAGCCGCTAGCTAACGTTAGCTTGGATTGGAACCAGAACCAGTGGAGACGGTCCGTTACCTGCATGCTCACTGATGTTATCGCCAGAGTTCCCGAACACGAGGAGGTTCTCCGACGTGTTCTACGTGTTGCATGACGAGACGTGTTGGCGTGTCGGTGTAAATGTGTATCTGATGTCTGCATGCTTGTGGTGTGAGTGGAACCAGGAGGCTGCTGGTTCCGTTCATCAGTGTTCTACCAGTGATGTTCTTCTGTCTGTGCTTCGTGACCGATGCCAGGTTCTCCTGAATATAAATCTCTAACGTCTGTACATGAGGACGGTTTCTCTGATAGAAGATTCTGTAGCTCCTGTGATGTAAATAAGCTTCAAACTGTCAAAGAAAAGAATATAAACATGAGATGCTCTTTATGGCCAGAATATAAACCAACCGTCACTTTATCTCTGTGTATGTCTGTATGAGCTCATATATGACACATGTATCGCTATATGAAGTATGTTGACTTCTATAAAGGACTAATAAACTGTATTTCACCTTCACTCTGTCTGTACCTGCTTCATAGAAAAAGTTCTACAGATAAAAAACTTTAACTGTGAACCAGAAAAACCCACGATTGAACTGGAGATATGTAGAAAACTATGGATGAAAGAGAAAACAGTCAATGCATGGAGAAGAAATGATGATGCCACCACCATGCTTCACATCATAATGCTGCCACCACCGTGCTTCACATCATGATGCTGCCACCACCGTGCTTCACATCATGATGCTGCCTCCACCATGCTTCTCATCATGATGCTGCCACCACCGTGCTTCACCTCATGATGCTGCCACCACCATGCTTCACCTCATGATGCTGCCACCACCATGGCAGACCAACTGGCTGCAGCTCCGTCACATTAGAGTGACTTTAATGTAGGGGTATACTAATGCAATGAACTTATTTTATGTTTTGTCTTTTTAATTAACATTACTTTGTAGAAAAATGTTTTCACTTTGACATGGAAGACTCTTTTTTTTTTGTAACTTGCCGTCCAAAAAGCTGAATTAAATTGACCATGATTTAATGTTGAAAAGCTAAAAAAGTAGAAAACTTCTAGGAGAATGAATCCATTATTCAGGTTCCTCTGTAGGGCAGCTTCCTGTTTAGGAAAATGTTCTGCTTCAGTTTATTCTGGTTCACTGTCGCAGCTTCGTGAGAAACTTACTGGACTTCAGAAACCTGTTCATCTACAATCTAAAATGGCCGCCGTGCAGAAGGTGTGTTCCAATAAAATGGAGGACTGGAGGAAGAAGAAGCTTTGAGCAGAAACTGCTTTAAGGTCAATAAAGCTGTTAAAGGAAAGCTGAAAAACAACAAACTGTGAAACTGTACATGTTTATCATAGCAATTTATCTTTACGCTAAAGCTAACAGTAGCTAATGTCAGTAACATGACTGTTGGTTGTTAGTTTAGCTGGTTTTATCGGCTAACGGTAAACCAGTGAAGCTAACTCATATTTAACAGGATCTCATATTCCAGCATTTATATTTAAATTCAAAGATATTAATGCTACGTACAGTTAGCTCTGTTAGCTAGTCATAAATATTAAAAAGAACAATCATTAGTTGATCATGTCACCTGTATTTCTTTATTTTTAAACCTTTACATTGATTAAAATATTCTTTGCTCGCTGTGGTGGAAAATAACTAAGAACGTTTACTGAAATACAGTATTCACTACAGTATTGAGTACTTTATTTGAGTATTTCCATGTTCTGCTACTTTAACTAGCAGATGGATTGTAATTTGTGATGTATTTATTTTTTCTAATCTGTAAAATGCGTTTGATGTTTGTAAATGTGCTGCTAACAGGGAATTACTGGATTTTAGTATTTAAATTAGTCTTGCTAATTAGTATTTTATATAATATTGTAGGATCTGAACATTAATGTCTAAATTATTATGATAACATTATATTATATATACAGTTGTAGGATATTGACATTAATATTTGGATTATTATTGAACCCTAAGATCTAAATTAGTGATATAAACTTGTGTTATGTGTAATACTCTAGGATCTTAATGGTAATATCTGATTTAGTCTAAAACAAAGTGTTTTATATAATACCGTAGTGTCTGAATGTTAATATTTAAACAAGTCAGGCCAATTAGTATTTTACACAAAATGAAATATTTAAATTAGCAAAATGTTGTGCATAATTAACAACGCTGTAGAATCTTAATTTTAATATTTAGATTTGTCTTTTTTTGGTCACTCAAAACCATTTTGGCTCAACAAATGTTTTATTTTTTAAATGTGATAAATAAATTCTGGTGATTTGATCAGATTCACTCCTAAAACAAACACATCAGTAATATTTATACCAAAAGCCAAGGAGGCTGTAGTTTATTTGATACAACAGCGCCACCTACTGACCTGGATGAGTAACGTCCCCTCACAATCAAAAAAATATTTCTGATTCTGACTGATGATCACTAAAGGCTTATTCCATCTAAAATAATACTTTCTGTCCAACTACTAATAGTTTTATAGATTTATTCCACCCATAATACGACTTTTTTGTCCATTTTGATCAAGAACTGATTTTTAAAAGAGGTTTACGTCATCCAGAACATTAATTTCCATCCAAGTACTTACAGTTTGAAAGGATCATTCCATCAAAATACTACTTTCTGTCCAAGTATTTGTACTTCTAGGGGTCTGTTCCACCTAAAATACTACTTTTTGTCCAACTACTAATAGTTTTAAAGGTTTATTTTACCCAAAATACTACTTTCTTTTGTCCATTTTGCTCAAGAGCTGATTTTTTTATTTAAAAAAAAAAAAGATTTACATCATCCAAAATACTACTTTCCATCCAAGTACCTACAGTTCGAAAGGATTCTTCCATCAAAATACTACTTTCTGTTCAAGTACTTGTATTTTAAAGGTTTGTTTCACCCAAAATACAAAGTTTTGTTCATGTACTCATTATTCTAAAGGTGCATTCCACCCAAAATACTACTTTCCATCCAAGTACTAGTAGTTTGAAGGTTAATTTCAAGTACTTCTAGTTTTTAGGGTCCACTTGCAGAGAGTACTTGGACTTCTCTTTCGGGTTCTTTTAAAGGTCCATTTGCTTTTTACTGAAGCTCGGAGGTTCAAATACTTTCTAGCTGACAAGTTATGTTTTAAGGCTTTATTCCACCCAAAACTGTACATAGTTCTTTCTGTAGAACAACTACTTCCTGTTTGGAGCGAACAGCTGGTCCAGAAAATGGGTAACGAAACACAAAAGTCCTGAAAATGCTGCAGACGCACAACAGCGAAGAGAAAACAACAAATGTGAGCTGATAACAGGAATCCAGCTGTTAGGTAAGAGCAGAAAGCCCAGACTGAGTAAACTCACCTTTGTTACGCTCTGAGCTCTGCAGACACACAAATGGAGGAGTTTCCCATCAGTCCTGCTCTCTGATGACTCCTCCATTGGATTTGCCAACAGCTGAGTTGATCAATAACTACCTAAATGTAACTTTGGGAGTTTTGTGGTCAGTTGTGAGTCTGTGGGGCTCAGTGTGCGTCTTCCCTCCAGGATGAAGGTGTGCGTCGTCCTGTGGTTTGTGTTTTGTCTCTGCTGGAGGACAGAGGCTGATTCCAGATCGTGAGTTCACTTCAGGGCCTGTTAATCAGTGATCTGCTCGTGGATGTTGTGCAGCAACAACAGGGTGATGCTAAGCTATGGTTTGTGTAGTCGTGTTCATTTGTGTTGGATATTTAAACCTCGGAGCTTCAGTGAAAAGCAACTGGACCTTTAAAAGAGAAGTCCGGCTGCTCTCTCTGCAAATGGACCTTTAAAACTAGAAGTACTTTAACAGAAAGTCATATTAGGGGTGAATTAAACCTGTGAACCTACTAGCATTCTAACAGAAAGTAGTATTTGAGGTTGCATGAACCCTTGAAACTGCAAATACTTGGACAGAAAGTAGTATTTTGAGTGGAATGCGCCTTTAAAATAATGAGTCCTTGAAAATAATTGTATGTTGGATGAAATAAATTTACTAAACTCTAAGTACTTGGACGGAAAGTGGTATTTTGGATGACGTAACCTTTTTTTAAAACCAGTTATTGGACAAATGTAGTATTTTGGATGGAATATAGCTGTAAAACTACTAGTAGTTGGACACTATAAACTGGACACTAAAACTATTAATACATAAACAGAAGTATTTTAGAGGTTCTTTTAAAGAACCTTAAAGAGAAAAGTCCTCTTGTTTTCTCCTGTAGTTCGTAGGTTTACATATCTTATTTATAGTTTTAATGGTTTATTTCACCAAAATACTACTTCCTGTCCAAGTACATATAGTTGAGACTGTTTTAATGGTTCAGTATCTCCAGAAATAAAACTCCAACAGTCCAATTTCTCCAACTGTTGAGGCTCTAACATCAGTAGAATCTGATGTGTTAAAGTTGGACCAGACAAGGTTCCAGTTTTTAGATATTTAGACTGAATGTTGATGTGGACTCATTGGTAGGAACCAGAACCTGGAGTTCATAGAGGTCTAGATGTCCATAAAGGTCTAGATGTTGGTGTTATTAGAGCTACAAGCTGCTTCATGTTGATTCAAGTTTAATTTAAGAAGGTGTGAGGCTGATGGTACTGAAGGTTCCTGAACTGATGCTGTAGATGAACTAAATCAATCTTCCCTCAGGTATCTGATCACGGCTCCTCTCTCGCTCCGGTTGGACGCAGTGGAGACGGTTCTGCTGCAGCTCTTTGGTTTTACAGATGAAGTGACCATCCATGTCTTCCTGAAGACCTCCATGGCTCCAGATCACATGGTTCTGGCTCGGGAGGTCGTGACCCTGAATGCCCAGAACCACCACCAGGCCGCTGCCAAAGTCCGGGTGAGATGCTGCATACATGGTATACAGGAAGAGCAATGATGAGCAGCTCACTGCCTCATAAAAAGGAGCTCCAATAAGCATAAAAAACTTGGATAAGAATCTGTGTCGCATCAGCTTTTATTTACAAAGATCAAGAGGATAAACAAGATATTTCAGTTTAATCCTGTGAACCCCACTGGCAGCTAGAAAGCCATATCTTTATAAAATCACCAGAATGCCAACAACAGCCAGAACCTGAAAACACAGAAACAATCGTTGGATTTAAACTTTCAGACGCTTCTTGAATGTGCCAGAATTTGAGCTTAAATCTTGATATTTATTCAAAAATACTTTATTCAAGTTAGAATTTTAATTTATAAAGTCACCAAACATAGATTGTTTTATCAAACAAGATTCTGAAAGAGCTAAAATATTGGCGTTTAGAGTTCAGACCAAGCTGTGAAATAACCTCTCTCTGATTACGACCTAAATAATCTTGATGTCATTTCTTGTATTGTGTCTCCAGTTGCTTCCACGTCAGCTGGATAAGAGTGTGAGTCATGTGATCCTCCACGTCCAATCAAGAGAGATCAACCAGCACCTGTCCGTCCCCGTCAGTCGCTCCAATGGATTCCTGTTCATCCAGACAGACAAACCGCTGTACACGCCGCATCAGAGCGGTGAGAGGCGGCGTCCATGTTGTAGCATGTCGAAAAATCAGCCTCATCTGCCGTTGATTCAGTTATGATGTTCTGGTTTAAGATCGTCAAACCTTTCTGATAGTCTTTGTTTAGGTCATCTACTCATAAAGTCAGGTAGTCCTCATTCAGGTGGTCCACATCACTCAGCAAGTCCAGTGGTGCTTGTTCAGATTGAGGTGGTCCAGGTGGTTCCCCATAAGTTAGTCCCAGTCATTCAATCAATTAACCAAATAATTCACCAAACAAGCAAGCAAGCAAGCAAGCAACCAGCCAGCCAGCCAGCCAACCAGCCAGCCAGCCAGCCAGCCAGCCAGCCAACCAACCAACAATATCATGAAAAACATAAACGGATTATAGTACAACAGTATAACTTAATTAAACTAAAATAAACATATTTATGGTGATGAAATACAAAACAAAGTAAAAATACTAAAACCATTAAATTATTATAAAATACTGCAAAGCCGCCAGACTGAGTAGATGTTTCTAAACTCACCAAGTCAGTCCTTATGAGTGAATTCAGATTGTCGTAAACAGCAGCTACACATCTCATTTCACTGTGTTTTCTTTGTGTCCAGTCAAAGTGAGGGCATTTTCCCTGAACCAGGAGCTGAGGCCGGCCAATCGCAGCGTCTTCCTCACCTTCAAGGTGAGTCAGTATGATGAAGTTCAGTAAACTGCTTCAAAATGTTGTTTTTTAATCTCACATCGGTAACTTTGTTCCCTACAGGATCCAGATCAGATCACAGTGGATATCGTGGAGATGTTTGATGTGAACAATGGAATTCCATCGATGCAAAACCCCTTTAAGATCCCCGTCAAACCCAAGTAAGAAGTTTAAAAGACAAACTGGCCGCAGCTTTGTGATGGAAAGGGATTCTAGATGTTTGTATTGAATGTTACGTGAAATCGGGATGTTTACGATTGAAGGATGTAAGATGATTGTGATTGCAGGATGTTTGTATTGATGTTGATGTGATTGCAGGATGTTTGAATTGATGTTTATGTGATTGCAGGATGTTTATGTGATTGCAGGTTGCTTGTATTGATGTTTAGGTGATTGCAGGTTGTTTGTATTGATGTTTATGTGATTGCAGGTTGTTTGTGTTGATGTTGATGTGATTGCAGGTTGTTTGTGTTGATGTTGATGTGATTGCAGGTTATTTGTGTTGATGTTTATGTGATTGCAGGTTGTTTGTGTTGATGTTGATGTGATTGCAGGTTGTTTGTGTTGATGTTTATGTGATTGTAGGTTGGGGATTTGGTCCATTGAAGCTTCTTACTCGGATGATTTCACCACAGCAGCGAGAACTGACTTTGATGTTAAAGAATACGGTATATTATAACATCCATAGCTCAGCAGTGGTATTATTAAAGTATAAATGATGAACTGTTACCATGCTGTGCTAGTTCTTCCCAGTTTCTCCATCCACATGGAACCAGAAGCAAACTACATCAGCTACGGGAGCTTTTACCGATTCAGCTTCAAGGTCTCAGCGAGGTGAACGAACTTTACCAACAATGTGTTCAGACATTTGTACAGTCTGAATGATTGGTTAGCTGAAACTGGTGTTCCTCCTGTCTCAGGTATCTCCACGGAGCTCCAGTGGCCGATGCTGAGGTGTTTCTGCGCTACGGCTACGTTAGCGGGAAAAATCCTCCCGTTATCATCCCGAAATCCATCACCAGAGAAAGAGTAAGAACTTGACTTATCTTCTGAAAGGAAACCTGTATCTTCTCCACTTTGTCTAAATAATAAAAGTCAGAAGAACCTCCTGACACATTTTGATACCGAGGATGCAACATATTAAAGGTTAACAGCTCCTAGAAACAGGATTTTACTCAACTCTGGGTCTTACTGCATGTGTAGTTTGATAGTTCGGTTGGTGTTGTTTGTGTGTCTTCTTCAGTTGTCATCTTCAGGTGAAGTGGACGTGATTGTCAACATGCAGAAGGTTTTGGCCAAACAAGATGGACCGAAAGACCTGAATGGTGTGGTGGGAAAGTATCTGTATATCGCTGTTCTGCTGGAGGAGACTACAGGTACCGAACATCAGCCAAGCAATGAATTCAGACACTTAAAGACCAATAAAAGAACACCTGGCTATCAGATATGAACTACATTTAACAAATTTCAAATTATCATGACAGTGTTGAGTTTCCAGTGACTCCCATAAACTCTGAATCATTGAAACACATAAATATTTGGCACAAAAAACAACCTCCTGTATTTTGGTTCTTTCATAGATTTATCTGAAAGTACATCAAAATCTACTGGATCATAACTATACAAACAGAAATGTTAACAATTGGTTACATTTGTCCGTTTCCTCCTCAGTTCAGTTCTTCTGGTTTCAATCTTCTGGTTTATCTTCGACTCCTCTGGACACTATACCTATCGTCAAGCATGGAGGTGGCGGTATCATTTTCCTATCAGTTTAACTGACTCAAGTCTGAGTCCAAAAGACAACACATTTAGTGGAACTGCACCAATTCTGGTGTCGTTCCACATTTGTCATCTTTCTGACTTGGTTCTTCAGGTTCTTGGTGGGTCTAAGTCAGGACTTTGGGGAGACCAGTCTAGAACCTTCATTCTAGTCTGATGGAACCATTTCTTTACCATGTCTGATGTGTGTTTGGGCTCATTGTCTGGTTGAAACATCCAACTGTGTCCAAGATCAACCTTCTGCTGATGGTTTTAGGTTCTTCTGAAGAATGTGGAGGTGATCCTCCTTCTTCGTTATTCCATTTACTTTGTGGAAAGCTCCAGTTCCACAGAGCATGATACTGCCACCATCATGCTTGATGGTAGGTTTGGGGTTGTTGGGGTTAAAAAAAAAAATCTGTCAAAGACAGTCTGAAACCAGTCCTAAACCAGTCGTTAAAAGGTCTAAAACCAGAACCAAAACCAGACCTAAACCAGTCCAAAACAATTTCAGAACCAGTCAGAATACAGTTGGAAACCAGTTCTAAAAAGGTCTACAACCAGTACAAAATTGGGACCAAAACCAAACCTAAATTACTCCTTTAAAAGTCCAAAACAGTCCTAAAATCAACTGTAAATCACATCCAAAACCAGATCCCAAACCAGTCCAGAGCCAAGACTGAAACCAAACATAAATGTGTCCAAAGAAAGTCCAGAACCAGTCCAACTTCCAGTCTGAAATCAGTCCTAAAGCAGCCCTAAAGAGGTCTAAAACCAGGACCAAAATCAAACCAAAACCAGTCCAAAAAATGTTCTGAACCGGTTGGAATACACTCTGAAACCAGTCCAAAAAAAGTATATTAAAAAAACACTGTACAATATTGGGACCAAAACCAAAACTACTCCTAGAAAAAAGTCAAAGACCTGCCCCAAAACAGTCTGAAACCAGTCCTCATCCAGGACCAGATCCAGAGTCAAATAAATCCTAAACCAACTTTAAATTATATTTTTTTGGCCTTTTTGAGGGCTTTATTTGACAGGCGCAGTGAGAGAGAGACAGGAAACAGGGCAGAAGAGTTGGGGGAAGATATGCAGCAAAGGGCCGTGAGCGGGAATCGAACCCGGGCCAGCTGCGTATATGGGTCACCCGCTCAACGCGTTGAGCTATACGGGCGCCCATCCTAAACCAACTTTAAATCACATCCAAAACCAGGAGAACCAAAACTGGAACCAAACAAAAACCAGTCCCAAGAAAATTCACAACCAGTCCAACATCCAGTCTGAAACCAGTCCAGAAGCTCTTCTAGAAAATCCCAGAGCATGATGCTGCCACCTCCATGCTTGATGGTAGGTTTGGTGTTGTTGGGCTTGAAGGCCTCACCTTCTCTTCTCCAGTTAGATTAAAACCACTTTCTATGTCACCAAAACTGATATTTCATATTGCTGTTTGTATATTTATGACCCAGCAGATTTTGTCATATTTCCAGAAGACATTTAATGGATCTATGCAAAAACCAAAATTCAGGATTGTTTTTTGTGACAAAGATTGGTGTGTTTCAATGGTTCCATCATAAAAAATTCTGAGTTTTAGGAGTCACTGGAAACTAAAGGCTGCCATGACATACATGGTCTATACAACTGGATCTTTGAAATTTTGGTTCACCACCGTAAATCAAACAACAGGAACAATCAACAGGTTAAATGGGATGGATTCATCCCTCACATCTGAAGGTTTGTCACCTGGTTTTGTTCCTCAGGTGGAATCAGTCAGGAGGCGGAGTTTGCTGCTGTGAAGTTTGTTCAATCTCCATACCGACTGAGTCTGGTGTCGACGCCTCCGTTCATCAAACCAGGACTCCCCTACAACATCCAGGTCAAAAATATCATTTATTAGTTCATAAATTTCTGTTATTATGATGTTGGGATGTTAAACAAGAACAGCAGCTGAGCTAACTGATAACAGTTGTTTTTGTCACCTGATTCTGTCTTTGTTTAGATTTCTGTGAGTAAAAATGTCATGTTCTGGTTCCCCTGCAGGTGCTGGTGAAGGATCACCTGGACCAGCCGGTGAACCGGGTTCCGGTCCGCCTGGTGGAGCGACGGCTGTTCCGACAGGGGGGGGAGAGCGAGGAGATGCCGTGTCCCGACAGCGCCAACAGCCAATCAGACGGCCTCGCTGTCTTCATCTGCAACACGCCGAGTCAGGGAGTCCGGGCGGTACTGAAGGTGAGGAGGATGACGAGGAGTTTAATTAGTGGAGAGGGAGGAGCTTAACCCTGACATGGAGGAGGGGAGGCCTTCAGCAAACCTGGATCAGGTTTGTTGTCTCATTAACCAATGACAGAGAAAAAATTAAACCAGTAGATGATCCTTGCTGAACAATCAAAATGTGAGCCCTGTATAATCTCTGCTGCCTGCCGTCCGCTCTGTGCTGCTCTCACTTTGGGTTCACACCCCCCCACGCACCGTAACAAAAACAACCTTTAAAAGATGTAAAACCATGAAGATGTGACGTTAAACAACCAAAAAAAGACATAAAACGGCCAGGTTATGACTCAAACGGAGGAAACGTGACCGCCAGATGTTGAGAACTGCTCTTAGTCCAGAGGCTTTGGTGTCGTTCAGACGCTGCAGCTGATCGTCGATTCGGTTTGATCCGGTGTTGTGTTTGATCCAGGGTTGTGTGTCGTGTTTGATCCAGTGTTGTGTGTTGTGTTCCAGTTTGAGACGGCCAACGTGGCCCTGCCGGCAGCCAGTCAGGCGGCTCTGACCCTGGAGGCGTCGGCCTATCACAGCCCCAACCAGCGGTACCTGTACATCGACACGCCGCTGCCCGGCCACGGCCTGGAGGTGGGACACTACGCCAACATCAAGGTGTACTCGGCCACGCCCTCCTACCTGGCCATCAAGGCCCTCAGCTACCTGGTGAGTGGACGCCGCCGTCAGAGTGATGGTGCTGTTGCCACGGTTACTGATGTCACGGCTGCCTCCTCAGGTGCTCTCCAAAGGGAAGGTGGTGGACTTTGGCAGCAGGAAGTTCGTCTCCAGCGCCGACAACAAGCAGATGCTGAGCTTCGAGGTGACGGGGGCCATGGTCCCGTCGGTCCGGCTGCTGGTTTACTACATCCTGTACGGGGAGGGGACGGCCGAGCTGGTGGCCGACTCCGTGTGGCTGGACGTCAGGGCCAGGTGTGTCGAAGGACTGCAGGTACGAACGTCTCAGAAATACGTCCTGTTTTAGAGACAGACGGCCAAAGACTTAACAATGTTTACCTGTGTGTCAGACGGACGTGTCTCTGCGCAGCCAGAACCTCAAACCCAAGCAGAACCTGCAGCTGAACGTCAGAACCAATCAGAACGGCCTGCTGGCTCTGTCAGCTGTAGACTCCGCCCTCTTCACTCTGAGACCCAACTACAGAGATCCTGTTTCCATGGTAACGCCAGAAACATCCCATCTTCACCCGCGGACATTTCTGTTTTCTTTGAGTGACATTAAAGACACACAAAAACACACAAAATGACCAACAGAGTATCAGTGTGTGTGTGTGTGTGTGTCTGTGAGATGAAGTTGTGTAATGGTGATTGTGTGTCTGTGAGATGACGTTGTGTAATGGTGATTGTGTGTCTGTGAGATGACATTGCGTAACAGTGATTGTGTGCCTGTCAGATGAAGTTGTGTAACAGTGATTGTGTGTCTGTGAGATGATGTTGTGTAACGGTGATTGTGTGTCTGTGAGATGATGTTGTATAATGGTGATTGTGTGTCTGTGAGATGACGTGTAGCAGTGATTGTGTGTCTGTCAGATGACATTGTGTAACAGTGATTGTGTGTCTGTCAGATGACGTGTAACAGTGATTGTGTGTCTGTCAGATGAAGCTGTGTAATGGTGATTGTGTGTCTGTGAGATGAAGTTGTGTAACGGTTTCCTGCAGGTCTTGCGTCACATCGAGCAGAGCGACCGGGGTTGCGGCGGCGGCGGCGGCAGAGACAGCGCCGATGTCTTCCGATTGGCCGGACTCACCTTCATCACCAACGCCAACGCCCAGCCAACCAGCAGCAGTACGTGGGTCATGTGACACGTCCAGGTGTAGTGCAGATGAAGCTGCCTGTGGTTTAATGAACATGTGTGTGCAGGTGAGCCGTGTACAGCTGCAGTCCGACCAAAGAGAGCTCTGACGGAGGAGGACAGGGCGAAGAAAGGTGAGACTCCACCTGTTTACTAAGATGGTAGAACGTGTTCCTCAGAGCAGAACCACTTCCTGTTGTACGTCTGTACGTCCTGCTCCACCCTTCAGTGTTCAGCTACAGTACCGCTCTGAAGTTTAGAGAACATGGACTTACCACGGACCAATGAACTCCTTAGGTTCTGTTTTGACGAGTTAAGCTGGGAAAACATGTGGTTCTGTTCTGTTGGTTTAAATGGTAGAATGTAACCAGAGTTGTTGTTGGTTTAGATGGTAGAACGTATCCAAAGTTATTGTTGGTTTAGATCAGTGGTCTCCAACCTTTTTAAGGCCAAGATCTCTGACCTCCACCGTCATGAGAGGCAAGATCTACCAACCGAAACATTGAAAGAAAGACAGCCCAGATTGTACTTTCAACTTGATGCCTTTTATTCAGGCTAACTGTATCTGAATAATATGAAATGCTTTGGTTAATGCAAACTAGAAAACACTAACTAGAACATCAAACTGGCCATAACTGTCTTGCTTTGAAAATTCTACAACACATCAACTTCAATTCTAGTTTCACTATTCAACACAAAAAGTAAAGGCATGTGACATTTTCAACTTATGAGGACAGTATTTTGTTTATGGTAGACATACATATCAAATGTTATGCTTATGTTCATTCAAGTCACATTAATAATCAGCATTTTAGAAAATTGAACAGTAATGCTAAAACAAACAAAATCTCAGTGAATCAGTGAATGCAATTAGGCTAACTACATGTCCAACACAAAAAATAAAGGTGTGGCCTATTTCCTTTTGTATGAGTTTTTTTTTCATAAAAGACACACACACACACAGTGAGCAATGAAAAGCTTCATGAAAAACATATCAACCTTCATGAAAAACAGAACAGTAATTGTGTATTAACAAAATTCTTATATTCCCATCTTCATCACTTATCTGACAACAGACATCAAAACTGTAGCTCACTCAGGTTAGTGAGACGGCTGTGACTGCATACTGTCTGTGAGTACATTGTAGTTTGGCTCATAGCTACTGACAGCTAACCTGAGACAGTCTGTGAGGTGTTTGTCTGTAAGGCGGCTCCTGTACTTTGATTTAATTATTTTCATCTGTGAAAATGCCATTTCACACAGGTAAGTGGAACCAAAGTAGGCACTCACTCTCAGTGCACATGAGGTGAGGAGGGGAAACTTCCCCCTGCTGACAAGTCCCCAAAAGCCACTGTCCCGTGATCTTGCTTTCAGCTCAATGTCATTTTGCAAATCAATCATCTCCATATCAACCCCACTAGGCAGAGCAAATACCTGCTGAAATTTACCTGCTACCTGCTCTACATCAATGGTCAGGAATGGGTTAGAGACGAATGCAGCAACATCTTCCATTACATCTAATTCACCAAAACGCCGACTGAACTCTGCTGCCACTTCCTCCAGGTGAACACAGTACTGCTTGGGGTGAAAAGCATCCTTGTTACCTATGGCCTGTAACATTTTCTCTAGGTTGGCAAAGTGTGTGAGCTTTCCGTTTTTCAGATGTGTGTTCCAAAGACCGAGCTTGGCCTTGAACGCATTCACTGCGCTGATCATATGGCACAGGTGCCGGTCTTTTCCCTGGAGCTCATTGTTCAGTGCGTTCAGTTTTGCCGTCAGGTCTGTCAAAAAACCCAGATCCAGCAGCCACTGATCATCTGACAGCTCCTCATGCTCCTCGTTCCTTGTCTCCAGAAAAGTCTTTATCTCGGGCAGCAAATCAACAAATCGCTGCAGCACTTTGCCGCGACTCAACCACCTGACATCAGCGTGGAGGAGCAGGTCTCCGTACGCAGCATCGAGCTCATCCAGCAGTGTTTTGAATAAGCGGTGCTGAAGCGCTTTTGCTCGAATCGAGTTGATCAGTTTTACCACCAGGGTCATAACATGAGAAAAGTTCACGACCTTCCCCGCCAAAGCCTGTTGGTGTATGATACAGTGGTAATTCATGAAGTCAGGAAAATCCTGGTCATTACGGCACAGTGCAATAAATCCAGCACGCGCCCCGCGCATCGCTGGGGCTCCATCAGTAGTAATTGCCACCAGTTTGTGAATGGGGATGTCATTATCGCGGACATATTTTTTAAACTCGTTGTAAATATCCTCACCTCTCGTTCTCTCCTTTAAGTGCAAAAGAGTGAGGAAATCCTCTTTTGTAGTAGAGTCCAGGAACACCATCCTGACAAACACGACAAGCTGAGCTGTGTCCATTACATCCAAGGATTCATCAAACTGTAGTGAAAAATATTCACAGTGTGACAAGTCTTTTAGCAGTTGTCGATCCACGTCCCCTGACATTTCCTCCACCCTCCTTGCCACTGTACTGGGACCAAGCTGGACACTGCGGAGTGCGGTTTTGATGTCGTCTTTGTTTTTGAAGTCGCGGAAAACTGTCTCCGCAGTGACTGTCATTGCCTCCTTGAATAATTCGCCATCTGTAAAAGGCTTCTTGTGTTTAGCCAAAATGTGACTTATACGAAATGAAGCTTCAGTCGCAGCCTTATTTTGAGTAATTAACTAAGACTTTTTATGGCCCCTCGGTTTTTATAAAAGCGCAGAGCCCAGAACTATTACTAGGAGCGAAGTTATTGCGGAATTGAGTACAAACTAAAATCAAATGTAATACCGCTTGTAAAACAGAGCACTAATTGGCCATGGTGTATAGTTTGTGTTATTTTTCTATTTTTTTTGGGATCTACAGAGAATGTTTCAAAGATCTACCGGTCGATCGCGATCGACGGGTTGGTGACCACTGGTTTAGATGGTAGAACGTATCCAGAGTTGCTGTTGGTTTAGATGGTAGAACGTATCCAAAGCTGTTGTTGGTTTAGATGGTAGAACGTATCCAGAGTTGCTGTTGGTTTAGATGGTAGAACGTATCCAGAGTTGCTGTTGGTTTAGATGGTAGAACGTATCCAAAGTTATTGTTGGTTTAGATGGTAGAACGTATCCAGAGTTGCTGTTGGTTTAAATGGTAGAACGTATCCAAAGTTATTGTTGGTCGCTAAACGTTGTGTGTTTGTGGTTCCAGTTGCGAGTTACGGTTCCGTGAAGACCTGCTGTGAAGAAGGGATGCAGTTCATCCCAAAGAGCGTCACCTGCCTCCAGTTCGCCAAGCAGAAGTACAGGAAACACCCTGGCTGCAGACGGGCCTTCAGAGAATGCTGCGAGTTCTACCAGCAGAACCTGGACCAGAACCACAACCTTGTCCTGGGTCGCCATGGTCAGTCTGGACTGAAACAAAGGAAGCTAGAAACTGAATCTAAGTTTTAGACAGAACTCAGACTTGAATAATTTTGTGTAAAAATTGAATTTGAATTACAAGAACAGAATTTAAATGTGTGTCTGTTGTGTATCCATGTTGTGTATCCGTGTTATGTGTCTGTTGTGTATCCGTGTTGTGTATCTGTGTTGTGTGTCTGTTGTGTATCTGTGTTGTGTATCCGTGTTGTGTGTCTGTTTTGTATCCATGTTTTGTATCCCTGTTGTGTATCCGTGTTGTGTATCCGTGTTGTGTGTCTGTTGTGTATCCGTGTTGTGTATCCGTGTTGTGTATCTGTGTTGTGTGCCTGTTGTGTATCCGTGTTGTGTATCCGTGTTGTGTGTCTGTTGTGTATCCGTGTTGTGTATCCGTGTTGTGTATCTGTGTTGTGTGCCTGTTGTGTATCCGTGTTGTGTATCCGTGTTGTGTGTCTGTTGTGTATCCATGTTATGTATCCGTGTTGTGTGTCTGTTGTGTATCCGTGTTGTGTGTCTGTTGTGTATCCATGTTATGTATCCGTGTTGTGTGTCTGTTGTGTATTCGTGTTGTGTGTCTGTTGTGTATCCATGTTATGTATCCGTGTTGTGTGTCTGTTGGGTATCCGTGTTGTGTGTCTGTTGTGTATCCATGTTATGTATCCATGTTGTGTGTCTGTTGTGTATCCGTGTTGTGTGTCTGTGTACAGATCTGGGTGCAGACTTCGACCAGGTTCCTTCTCTGGTGCGGAGCTTCTTTCCAGAGAGCTGGTTGTGGGAGGTTCAACCTGTCAGGTGTCACAAATCAAACACAACTAAACAAACACTCAGTTTTATATTAACTGTTTTATTTTAACTGTTTTCTATTAACTGCTTTATTTGAACTGTTTTATATTAACTGTTTCATATTAACTGTTTTATTTTAACTCCATCATAATCAGTTAGTGGAAGATTTGATCAGAACAGTTTAGGTTTGATAAATTTCTATTTTAACCATTTTACTTTACCTATACATGCCTCCATCTCCAGCATTTCAGCAGATTATTTCAAGTTTTAATACACTTTGTGATTGTTTTGTGTCTCTTTGCGGTTGTTTTGTGTCTTTGTATTTGTTTTGTGTCTCTCTTCTGGTTGTTTTGTGTCTCTTTGTGGTTGTTTTGTGTCTCTTTGCAGTCATTTTGTGTCTGTGGTTGTTTTGCATCTCTTTGTAGTTGTTTTGTGTCTTCTGTGACAAACATGTTACTGTTGTGCTTTTGTGTATGCTGGCTACTTTTCATTCACTCTCAGTTTCAGCTTAATGTAACTTTTTATTATAAAGTCTAATCCTGACTCTTCATGTGTCTTCAGCTCATCTTTCCATGAACTCTGGAAATGGGAGAAGTTCTCTCTGGACTTCTTGTGTTTTAGGTTTGGGCCTCCAGGATGCTGTTGTCGGTTCATGTTGTTGTATTTCGTGTGTCTTCAGTTCAGGTCAGACGTCCTTCAGTCGGCCTCTTCCAGACTCTCTGACCACCTGGGAGGTCAAAGCTGTTGGCATGTTCCAGAATGGTCAGTTCCTGGACTTCAGTTCCTCAGTTTCAGGGTCTTTACACGTTTTACATTTTGTTCCTGTTTCTATTATCAGCAGCCTTCGGGTGTTTGTGTGACTTACAGTGTTTTCTATCTGTGTCCGGGTTTAAATAAACTTCTGTTGAATCCGTGTGCAGGTATGTGTGTTGCGGCGCCGGTCCAGGTGTCGGTCAGTCTGCCGCTCAGCGTGGACGTCCCGCTGCCCTATCAGGTGGTCCGAGGAGAGCAGCTGGAGCTCAGCGGTTCTGTTTACAACCAGCTGCCTGACACCATCAAGGTACCAAACACACGGCATCACGGTACCAAACACACGGCATCAATGTACCAAACACACGGCATCAAGGTACCAAACACACGGCATCCCGGTACCAAACACACGGCATCAATGTACCAAACACACGGCATCAAGGTACCAAGCACACGGCATCACGGTACCAAACACACAACACCAAACACAAAGAAACAGAATACAAGCACGACTCCACATAAAACCACCCCAGAGACTGAAATTAAACTGAAAGTGTCCTCTCCGTCCTCAGTACTGTGTCACACTGGAAGTCGGTCCGGCTCTCTGCCTGCTTCAGTCCCAGCCCACCTCTGGGGGGCTTCGGTCCACGTCCTGCAGCTATAGCACCCTGCCTGCAGGGGGCGTCGGTGCGGTGACCTTCACCCTGCTGGGCCTGGAACCTGGAGAACACAGCCTGACCTTCACCCTGAAAACCCAAGGAGGAGCCCGAGACGTCCTGCAGAAGAAGCTGAGGGTGGTGGTATGTATACCTGGAGAACCTGAAGAACAAACATGGGGGAAATATTCCAAACCACAACATACCATCTCCAAACCAATCTTAAAAAGTCTCGCCTGAAAAAAAACATCCAAATTCAGTTTGTGCTGCTTTTGCTTTGCTTGAAGTTCATAATTTCCAAATTTAAATACTGAAATCCAATTCTTGCTCAGAGTAAAGTCCTGCACTGTTCAAGATGTTGATGATTAATCATAAACTGAGTAAATAATTTAGCCAATTACAAGTATATTAACAGATAAGAAGGTCCTGATGTCAGTGTATGTAGATCAGCTGTAGTTCCTGGTTGTTCCACTAGGTGGAGCCTCTTCCTGTTTAACACTGTAGAGACCAGAGGAGGCATCACTCAGACTACAGTGCATGTTAAAGCAGAGAGCATTGTGGGAGTTTAGCAGCAACTTCTGTGGAGGTTCATGACCTTCAAACATCTCAGCTGATCTCCAGTCAGATACTCATGGATTAATGTCACAGTTCCTGTACAATGAATCACAAAGCAGGCAAGGTACTCAGGTTCAGGTGATGGACTGCTGATCTATCAGTTGTCTAGAACTCAGTATCACAACGTCCACACCTGGAGGTGGGTGAGTCCTGGACCATCAGCCATGTGAGCTGGACTGACTATAAACTTCTAAAAGTCCCATTAGTCAGTTAGAAGTGAAGAAGAACCTTGAATGGAGGTGGAACGTCTTCAAGAACCTTAAAGAGAGTCCAGCTGGTTCCTACTGAAGCTCTGAGGATCAAAGATTCATTCAGATATGAGGGAACTATGGATTAACAGGCTGAAGGTCCGTTACAGAAACTGTTGGAAGAAGCTAACAGCTCCCTGATCTCCAGGCAGCTCAGATGAATGAGCTGCCAACAACTCTATCTCACAGACCAACAAGAAGATGAATCCTCCTGGATGCAAAAACAACACAAAAATGACACAAATAGAAGCAAAGATGAGACAAAAAGAACCAAAAATGACACTAAAAGATTAGAAAATTAGACAGAAAGAAGCAAAAATGACACAAATAGAGGTAAAAATGTCTATCTCAGAGATCAATAAGAAGATAAATCCTCCTGGAGAATGCAGGCATCGATCCCGCTACCTCTCGCATGCTAAGCGAGCGCTCTACCATTTGAGCTAATTCCCCTGTAGACCCACTGAAGGTGGAGCTTCTCCTCCATCCTCCTCCTCCCTCCATGGTTCTATTCTAGTGACGGACTCATGTTTCAGGTCCAGAGAATCTCCGTTGACTCTTTACCCAGAGTTCAGCTCACTGGGATGATGATGACCTGAACACCAGTCAGACTCTCATCAACCTGAGACCCAGAACTCTTCCGAAGCTCCTGATGTTAGAACATGTAAGTTGTTCCAGCCAACCAGTGCTGAGCACAGAAGTCCAGTAACAGAACATGGTTCTGGTCCAGATCAGTCTGGATGTTCTTTTAAATCATCTCCCTCCAGGTTTCTCCATCATTGATCAAAGAGGAGGATCAATACTTCCTGAGGATGGGATGGAACCCACGCCTGCAGAGCACAGTGAATCAGCGGTCCATGGCTTTAACCACTGGACCACCTGGTCTGTAGCTGCTGAGGTTCAGTCAGACTGAGTTCAGACTAAAGTAAACTGTCACATTAATCCATGAACAGCCGACTGCTACGTTCTCTGCTCCTGAATGAAACATGAGTCCATCACTAGAATAGAACCATGGAGGAAGGAGGAGGCTGGAGGAGGAGCTCCACCTTCAGTGGGTCTACAGGGGAATTAGCTCAAATGATAGAGCGCTCGCTTAGCATGTGAGAGGTAGCAGGATCGATGCCCGCATTCTGCAGGAGGGTTTATGTTTCGTTTTCAAAGTTCCTCACAGATGAAGATAAAAATGTCGTATATTGACTGTTCTGTTTCAGTGGAATCATGTTTCTGGAGGACGAGGTTCATCTGGGAGCAGAGAATAAATGACAAAGACTTCTGTGGAGGTTAATGACCTCCAACCAGAGCTCACATTAAACAGGAACGGTGGTTCAGAAGAACATCATCAACAGATAGAAATGTCTTCTTCACTTCACTGTCATTAATGATTATTGACTGATAACATGACCAAGGAAACAGATTAAATTTCCTGCTGTAGTTTGTGTTTTCAGTGCAAAATGTTCCTAAAGTCTCTTTGCTTCTGGACTCTTGAATCAGAGATCTTTATTTGGGGAGCATCAAGTAGCTAACTTTAGTTTAAGATGAGAAAAAAGGAATAAAAAGCTCTTCTCTGACTGTAGCTGCTCTGAACTTCTGGCTGCACGATCTCCTGGATATGAACTCAGTCTTTCCCTGTAATGTTGGTTGTGTTTGCAGCCTGAAGGTGTGAGACAGGAAGTTTATTCTGGAGGAAGACTCGACCCTCAGGGACTCTACGGTACGTAAACTCTGATCTGCAGCGTGATGTTCCACCTTCAGGTTCCTGAAGTCAGTCTGTTCTCTGTGTTCCAGGTTCAGAGAAGAGAACAGTAGAACTGAAGAACCAAGTTCCAACCAACATCGTTCCCAACACAGCAGTGGAGAGAATGCTGACGATCAATGGTAAGACGGATGTAAAAAACACAGCATACAGCAGCTGAATCCAGATTCAGATCAGATCCTTAAAGCAGTCCATCGCCTGAACCACTGTGATCCTAGGAGCTGTTGTCAGGGGCAGTAACCTCTGGTAGGGTCTTCTAAGGCAAAATTCCAAAACCCCAATGAAAACACAAAAAAGGAGAGCTGCCACCTCGCCCTGAACTGGGAGTCTGGGACCCTTCCTGGAGCCAACGCCAGGAGGGGAATTTACCAGGGAGTGAACTGGGAACATCTGGCAGAGTTTCTCCTGAATCCTGGAGAGGCTGAGACATGGAATATGAGTGGGCCATGTTCAAAGCCTCGTTTGCAGAAGCAGCTGTCAGGAGGTGTGGTCAGGAGATTGTTGGTACCTGTTGTGATACCAACCTAGACACCTGCTGGTGGACACCAGCGATGAGGGAAACCGTTAGGCTGAAGAAGGAGGTCTTTTGGGTCTGGTTGGATCGGGGGTCTTCTGAGGCAGCAGACTGGTACCGGTCAAAAGGGCTGCAGCTGTGCAGGCTAAAACTCTGGAGTGGGACGAGTTCAGAGAGGCCATGGAGAAGAAGTTTCGAATGCCTCGAGGAAGTTCTAGCAAACTATTCAACATCTCGGGATGGGGGCAGGGGCTTGGACCAGACTGAGTACAACCGAAGAGAGAACTGCTGACTTGGACTTGGTATGTTGTCGGGTGGTGGAAAGAGGACTTTTAGGAACTCCTGAACCTGCTGAGGACCATTTCTGTGACAGAGGTTGTCGAGTGAGTCAGGTTTCTCCTCAGTTGCAAGATGTGGGTGAGGTTCCCTCTGAAACGCTGAAGACTCTCAACATTGTTGGATTGTTTTTGCCGATTGAACCGGAACATCCTGAAGTTTTTAAAAGCTGAAGACTAGACGAAGATGGGATTCAAACCCACGCATGGAGAGCACAATGGATTAGCAGTCCATCACCTTAACCGCTCGGGCACCTCGTCTCATGCTAAGCAACTATTCTGTCATTGTAAGTAGCTCCTTAGTTACTCCTCTACGTGTCCAGGGATGTCAGGACAGCATTAATAGTACCTGATAAGTGGCGTTGCAGATCGACTCCTCTGTTTAGAGATCTTTTCTTGGTTGTATCTGACAACTAAGAATCTGTTCGTGAAGAAGTTTCACCGCTGCCTGGTGGGGGACGACCCACTATGGTGGGTGGTAAATCTACCTGGTAAATCTCAAGACTGCATTATAAGTACCCGAATAATGTTGCAAAATCACAGCTTGAAACCCACATCAGTTGAAGAGAAAATGGTCATGAAACCTTCAGTCTTGCTTAAACTATTCTGTCTGTTTATATTAAAATGCAGCATTAATCCCCTACTTCTCACATGCTAAGCTAGCTCGCTACTATTTTTGGCCTTTTGTTGACTTCATTAGATAGGTTAGTAGAGAATCAGACAGGAAAGTAGGCAGAAGAATGGGGGGGAAGGCCTGTAGTAAAGATCCATGAGCTGGAATCAAAGTCCAGTCCAGTCCAGTCCAGTCTAGTCTAGTCCAGTCCAATGTAGCCCAGCCTAGTCCAGTCTAGTCCTGTCCACTCTAGTCCAGTCCAATCCAGTCCAGTTTAGTCCAGTTCAGTCCAGTCTAATCCAGTTCAGTTCAATGTAGCCCAGCCTCATCCAGTCTAGTCCAGTCCACTCTAGTCCAGTCCAGTCCAATCCAGTTCAATGTAGTCCAGTCTAGTCCAGTCCAATGTACAGTCCAGTCCAGTCCAATCAAGTCCAGTCCAATGTAGTTCAATCCAGTCCGGTCCAGTCCAGTCCAGTCCAGTCCAGTCCAGTCCAGTCCAGTCCAATCCAGTCCAGTCCAGTCCAGTGTAGTCTAGTCCAGTCCAGTCCAGTCTAGTTTTGGTTCCTGAAGGAGTTCCACCTTGTGTTGTGTCTGCTGGGAATTTACAGACTAAAAGTCCAGGAATGTGTTAATGTCTGGAAACATTCTGTTTGTGTTCCAGGAGAGATTCTGGGTGAAGTCCTGTCGGTGATGCACAGCCCTGAAGGCCTCCAGCAGCTCGTCAACCTGCCGGCCGGTTCGGCAGAGGCGGAACTCGGCGGGCTGGTCCTCCTCGTCCAGGTGTACCAGTACCTGGAGACGTCGAGGAGCTGGAACGTTCTGGGAGGAGATGTCCAGAAGAACTCAGCCGACCTGAAGCGGAGGATCAGGGATGGTGAGGAGGCCGTGAGGAGAACCTGATGGTGAGATGAAGGTCGTCTGTTTATTCACTGTCCGTCTGTTGGTGCAGGTCTGGTCGGCATCAGTTCCTTCAGAACCGGAGAGTCCAGCTACAGCATGTGGGTGAAGAGAGAACCCAGCACCTGGTAGGTTCTCAGGCTGCTTCTAGAACAGAAATATGTTTTTTATTCTAGACCTTTAATGCGTTCCATTGTTCTGAGTCTTACTGACAGAAGATGTCTCTAAGTTCTGGTTCCTCAGAGCTGCAGGACTTTCAAATGAACCACAGTGAAGAAAAACGAGACAGAAGTTAGAAACACCAGAACCTGTCTGGATTCAGAGGGTTGACCACGACCAGTCGACTAATCAGAACTAATCTGGGGGTAATTTTGGAGGCATCTTGTCATTTTAAACTGGTTTTGAGTCATTTTTGATCATTTTGGTGTAATTTTGGATGATTTTTTGTAATTCCAGACAGGTTTGGTGTCATTTAAGACAATCTTTTGAGAGTAAATTCAGGAAAAAGTGACATAACAATATTTTGTTATATTAAGCAGATTTTGAGTCGGTTTTGGACGAATTTCTGTCGTTTTAAACAATTTTCACTTCATTAAGACATATTTTTATGATTTTAAGCAAATGGTTGGGTGACTTTTGGACTAATTTGGGGGGAAGTTTTCAATGATTGGACAATATTTTGACTTTTTAAGCAAAGTTTGAGTCATTTTGAATATATTTTCCATCATTCTGAATCCCATTCTAACTTAATGTCATTTCACTTCTTTCAGTGTCATTTCTACATCTTTTGGTGTCATTTTTCCATGTTTTTGTGTCGTTTTTACATATTT
Organism: Amphiprion clarkii; assembly: GCA_027123335.1. NCBI lineage: Eukaryota > Metazoa > Chordata > Actinopteri > Pomacentridae > Amphiprion > Amphiprion clarkii. The sequence goes on from CM049572.1 coordinate 1,038,078, forward strand.
CTGTGTCATTTTTGCATCTTTTAGTGTTATTTTTGCATTCTCAGTGTTGTCAGATTCAACTGTGTGTATTAATCTCTGAGGTAGTTTTTTATTTTCTGTACTAAGAATGTATTAGTTTGAAGAACCAAGTATGCTGCCGTCAGACATCTTCTCTAAACGCTGGGATTTTTGAAATACAGTCCAGTGAATCTTTTGAAGCCCAGAAGCTGCAGAGAGGAACTGTAAAAAGTGTCAGATTTTAAAGTCACTCATGGTCCTTGAACATATCGTGTTTCACCTGCAGTTCTTTCAAGAAAAGGAACCAAATCCTGATATTTCATAAAATAAAGTTTTTCATTATACAGGTTCCAGTTAATGTTTCTGCCAAAAATAAATATTTTGACTGTTTGAGTAATTTTAAACATATTTTCCATCATTCTAACGCAGTCATATTTGCTTTATTGTGTCATTTTCACTTCTTTTAGTGTCAATTTTGCATATTTTTGTGTCATTTTTGCATATTTTTGTGCCATTTTCACTTCTTTGTGTCATTTTTGCTTCTTTTTGTATCATATTTGCATCTTTATGTGGCATTTTTGCAATGTTTTGTGCCATTTTCATGTCTTTTTGTGTCATTTTTGACCCCTCCCTGGGTGTTGTCTGTCAGGCTCACAGCTCAGGTGGTCCGGACTCTGTCGGCAGCAGATCCGCTACTTTCCGTGGACCACCAGTCGCTCTCAGAATCTGTTTCCTGGTTGATCCGTAAGACCCAGCAGTCGGACGGATCCTTCACTGATAAATCCTCCTTCAGAGCCAACAGAGTCATGGTGGGCTCCTCCTCCTACTGTTCATTCAGCCTTTCAGTCCCCATGAAGGTTTGTGTTTAAACTGTGCTCTGACTGGCTGCAGGCTGAGGGCTCGACGGCGGTGGAGAAGTCGGTTTATCTGACGTCCTTCGTGTTGATCGCGTTACACCGAGCGACGAGAATCAAAGATCCCATCCTGCAGCTGAGAGTGAGACAACCTCCTCCATCTTCTCTTCACTCTTTAAGATAAAATAAGACGTCTTTAATAGTCCATCATTTAAAATCCAGCTCATAAAAGCTCCACAAACATCAGCTAAACGTGCTCCACAGGACAAAAAAAATTAATTCTGCACGCTTCGATTAAATCGCTTCTTGTTTTGTGACTTTTCTCTCAGTATCACGACGACAGCATGAACTCTGCAGCAAACTACATTTCCCAGCATGCCTCAGAGGTGAAGAGCGTGTACGTGAAGGCGGTGGCGGCCTACGCTTTGACCCTCCATGACCCCAACAGCATGGCGGCCTCCCAGCTGTTTGGCAGCCTGGAGAACGTGGCTCGACAGAAAGGTGCTTTTTAGAAGTCTGGATGCAAAGTTCTACCGTCATACAAGACAAGAACTTTATTTATCTCCAGAGGTACAGGAGGTCCAGGTTTATCTGTTACTTCATTTACAGTAGATACTGAAGGAATCATGCTAGAAGAGGAGACTGGGATCAGATGTAGGTAATGTTCTCTGTGTGTTTGTCCAGGTAACCCTGCTGAGCTCAGGTACTGGCAGGAGTCCAGCGTAACGACTGATTGGCTGAAACCCGACCAATCCAGTGGTCTGACTGTGGAGACGACGGCGTACGTCCTGCTGACTGCACTGCTGAAGGTTCCTTCTGCTTTAAATTTATATCTTTAGTGGTCAGATATGTGAGCTGTTTATCAAACACTGCAGGGTTCCTGAAGTTCCTGTCTGTACCTGTAGAGGACAGTGTTCTTGTCTCTACCTGTAGAGGACAGTGCTCCTGTCCTTCCTGTCTCTGGTCTGATGTATTGTTGTGTTGAAGGGGAGGATCCAGTACTCCAACCCCATCCTGTCCTGGCTGACCCAGGATCAGCACTATGGAGAAGGGTTCTACTCTGTACAGGTACGCTCACCTTGAAACCAGGTGTGACCTCCAGGTGTTAGTGTCTCCTGGTCGTCATGGTGACCTCTCACCTCTCTCAGGACACAGCTTTGACTCTGGAGGCGTTGAGCGAGTACAGCAAGGTCGTGTCCCGAGCCATCCTCAACCAGGACATCAACGTCCGCTACAGGTCCAAGGGTTCTCTGGGCCGAGTCCAGCTGAGCCAGAGCCGACCTGTGGCCACGTCCATCCAGGTGAGACAGGCCAGGCAGTGAGACAGGTACAGCTGCTGCTCTGCTGCGTATTAAACACTTTTCCCTCCCAGGTAACGAAGAATGATGACATCACCGTGTCCACAGGTTATGGGAGGGGCGTGTCTAACGTGAAGGTGGGTGTGGTTTAGTTAGAGTCATTCTGTGGATGTTTACCTGAAGTGTCCCTCTAATCCGCTGCTCGGTCCCAGATGAGGACCGTTTACTACCAGACCACAGCGTCCACACAGACCAGGTGTAACTTTGACATCACTATCGAGGTGGCCGGCCCCAGCGACTCCGACAGTAAGTACTTACACACCTGGAGGTCTAATGGACAGGTGGCCAATGACACGCTGACTTATTCAGGTAAGATCAGCAGAGGTGTTCTAGCAGTAGAACCTCTTCAGCACCAAACTCCAGTCAGAAACCTGCAGATTTTACACTCCTGGGACCATGAACCTCTGACTGGAACTAAAACTTTTCACCTGAACTCAAACCTTCTGTTTTAAACAGTTCAGACCCTCCGATCTAAAACCTTCCTAATCTCAAACCTGCCACCCAGCAGAGAACGTTCAGCCTCATCTAGAACCTTCCACTGGAGCTTCATGAATCTCGTCTGACAATCTTAGAATTCTTGACACCAAATCAGAAATCTGTTGATTTTACACCATTCTTCCTCTAGAACTTCCTACCTGAGCTGAAACCTTCCACCTCATCTAGAACCTGCTTCTTGATCCTCCATCTAGACCTAGAACATCATCACTTGACCTCAAATCTTCTTCTCAAACTTGGACGTAGTTCAGAACCTGCTTCTTGACCTACAACCTCCTATTTGACTTAGAACCTCCGACCAGACAGAGAACATTTACACCCAACGTAGAACCTTCTGCCCCTAATATAGAAAAGTCAACTTGACATGGAATCTTCTGCCAGATCTAGATCCTCTTGACCTGAATTGTTCTACCTGATCGAGAACCTTTCCCTTGACGCAGAACGTTTATGTTTACTTACATGAAAATCCAGTCAAAGATTTCAAACACTGAACAACTATTTAAACTCCATCCTGGAACTTTCTGATCCTAAATGTTAATGTTCCTGATAGCGACATTCTAAGAAGTGTTCCTGTTTAGAAGATTACTTTTACTTTATTTACTTTATAAATCCTCAGTTCTTCTTTTCCATCTGACTTTGTTCTTCTGCTGCTCAGATCCCAGCTTCAGAGCTCCTCACCTGGTCGCCTGTGCAAAGTAAGAAAACGTTGTTGTAGATGTGCTCATTTAGGGTTCGGTGAAGGTTCTAGCTAGGTTCTAGAGTCTGGTGGACATAGCAGATGAACTGTGTGTTGCAGGTATAAACCTCCTCCCAACGAGCTCTTCACAGAGTCCAGTCTGACCGTCATGAAGATCCAGCTGCCGACAGGTGTGGAGGCTTACCTGGACGACCTGAGACAGGTGAGCGCTGTTCTGACTCAGCATCCGTCCATGAATCCAACCACCTCTGAAAGTAGTCCTCAACAAATGCAACATTCCCTGTTCTTTGAGAACCTGTTGTTGATCCACCTTTTCAAAGATGAACCTAGAACCTCCTACTTGACCTAGAACTTCCTACTTGACCTAGAACGTCCTTCCTTAGCAAATCAAATTCCAACCCTTTACTTGACCTAGAACATTCAACCTGTTCTAGAAGCTCCTACCTGATGTAGAACCTTTTCACCTGACCTAGAACCTCCTGCCTGTGGTAAAACCTCCCACTAATTTTAAAACCTCTTACTAGACCTAGAACCTTTTCCTCTGACCAACAGCCTACTGTTCCTAAAGCTTTTTACCTAATTTAGAACCTGCTACTAATAAAATTAGAACATGTAGAACATTCATATTCATCAAAGAACTGATCAAGAACCTCCTACCAGACCTGGAACCATTTCAACTTACCTAGAACCTCCAACAGTACTTAAACATTCCACTTAATCTAGAACGTTCTACCTGAGCTAAAACCCTCCTATTAATCTAAGATCTGTTTCTTGACTTAGAACCCCCAACCTGAACTAAACCTTTCACCTCATTAAGAGCCTTGTTGGATCTATCCCAGGGGTCACTAACTGGCGGACTGCGGTCCGGATCCGGACCCAGACGCCGTCTTATACAGACCGGACCTGTAATCAGTAAACTGTAACGGGATTTTAAATTTGACCGGTCGCTTCTGTTTTACCGGTACAGCTTTCCCAGTGTTTACGGCATTAGTTATCAGCTCAGGAAACACACAGACCAATTACGTACGAGTTCAGCCATCCCACATGACGCTACGCAGCCAATGAAGTCTCTGCATTGCAGCTGCTAAACATCACAGTTCTGCGTTCAGAAAACAGTTGAGAGGTGAGAGACAGACAAAAAAGGAAATGAATAAAGCGACACCGAGAGGGAAATAGTCCTGCACATGCTGACCATGTTTGGATCAACATACAGCTGGAGGAACCTTTCTCAACTATGAACATAATCAAAACTGAATGTCGTTCCAGACTGACCAATGAGCTCCAGATGTGTTTGAGAACGACCCTGACACCATTCAGACCACAATTCAAACAATACTGGCAGAGCAAACTGCAGCTCAGTTCTCCCATTAAGCAGCAGGGATATAAGGGGAGTAACAAGACAGGAAAAAAAATGTAAAAGTGTTCAATTGTTTACATTTTTTGAGATTTAGATGTTGTTAAAGATGTATATAAGCTGGTTCAGGTTGTTTAGTCATTATTTTTTCAAGTTCTGCACTTAATTTTCAGATGTACAGTTTTATCAACAGTTATTTGTTAATAAATGTTGTCAAAATGTTTTTGAACCGTACTGAATTTATTTGATTTGATGATCAGTTATTGATTACATGCAGACAGTAATAAAACTTCTAGGTTACATCATCATATATCGCACTAATTGAAGTTAGACTTTATGATGTTCCGGACCTTTGCTTTAATACATTTTCTCTGACTGGATCTCTTTGAATTTTAGTTGAATACCCCTGATTTAGAATGTTCAACCTGACTGAGAACCTCCCTGCCTAGTATAGATTCATTTACCACAAGAATCTTCTCAACTCACCGAGAACCTCTTGCCTGTATTAAAAATGTTGACTTAACCTAGAACCTGCCAACTGATTTAGAACCTTCATGTTACACCAAAACCTCCTACCTGACCTAGAACCTGCTACCTGACCTAGAACCTGCTACCTGACCTAGAACCTGCTACCTGACCTAGAACCTTCTACCTGACCTAGAACCTCCTACCTGACCTAGAACCTGTTACCTGACCTAGAACCTCCTACTTGACCGAGAACCTCCAACCTGACCGAGAACCTCCAACCTGACCGAGAACCTCCAACCTGACCTAGAACCTGCTACCTGACCTAGAACCTGCTACCTGACCTAGAACCTCCTACTTGACCGAGAACCTCCAACCTGACCGAGAACCTCCAACCTGACCGAGAACCTCCAACCTGACCTAGAACCTGCTACCTGACCGAGAACCTCCTATCTGACCTAGAACCTGCTACCTGACCTAGAACCTGCTACCTGACCTAGAACCTTCTACCTGACCTAGAACCTCCTACCTGACCTAGAACCTGTTACCTGACCTAGAACCTCCTACCTGACCGAGAACCTCCAACCTGACCGAGAACCTCCAACCTGACCGAGAACCTCCAACCTGACCTAGAACCTCCTACCTGACCTAGAACCTGTTACCTGACCTAGAACCTCCTACCTGACCGAGAACCTCCAACCTGACCGAGAACCTCCAACCTGACCGAGAACCTCCAACCTGACCGAGAACCTCCTACCTGACCTAGAACCTGCTACCTGACCTAGAACCTGCTACCTGACCTAGAACCTCCAACCTGACATAGAACCTCCTACCTGACCTAGAACCTGCTACCTGACCGAGAACCTCCTACCTGACCTAGAACCTGCTACCTGACCTAGAACCTGCTACCTGACCTAGAACCTCCAACCTGACCTAGAACCTGCTACCTGACCTCCAACCTCCAACCTGACCGAGAACCTGCTACCTGACCGAGAACCTCCAACCTGACCTAGAACCTGTTACCTGATCTAGAACCTCCTACCTGACCTATAACCTCCTACCTGACCTAGAACCTCCTACCTGACCTTTAACCTCCTACCTGACCTAGAACCTTTATCTTGATCTTGTTGAATCTTGTCTTCAGGATGTAATATTTAATATGTGTGCTGAGAGCTGTTCTAACATGCGTTCTTCGTTTAATTCTGAGCATTTAACAGAACCACAGCAGAGCCTCGGACTGATCAGTTCATATTAATAAGATGTTCTGATGTTCTGCAGTTCAGAGACACCATGGAACCTCTGATCTCCCACTACGAGCTGCAGGGGAACACTGTGATCATCCAGGCAGACGCTGTGAGTCTGAAACAACCAGAACCAAACACACAAATAGAACCAAACACAGACAAAGAACCAACACATTAAAGAACCAAAACCATTAAAGAACCAAACACACAAATAGAACCAAACACATTAAAGAACCAAACACACAAATAGAACCAAACACAGACAAAGAATCAAACACATAAAAGAACCAAACACACAAATAGAACCAAACACACAAATAGAACCAAACACATAAAAGAACCAAACACATTAAAGAACCAAACACAAAGAACCAACACATTAAAGAACCAAACACACAAATAGAACCAAACACACAAATAGAACCAAACACATTAAAGAACCAAACACACTAAAGAACCAAACACCTTAAAATTTAAACCCAACTGTTCTCTGTGGAACCTTCCGTTTTAAACTGTGTGAATACTAACAGAACAATAAACCCTCAAACAGCTGAAGACGTTCTCTTGTTCTCAGGTTCCGTCGGACGTCTTCCTGTGTGTTGGTTTCCGGATCAGAACCGGGTTCAAGGTGGGCGGAGCCAGCGAATCCCTGTTCTCCGTCAGCGAGCCTCAGGACAAAGGTGAGAACCTGCTGCATGCTGGGATTTGTAGTCTCCCGGTGGTCGGTTTGTAGTTTTGCAGGTTTCAGTTGTTAGTTTCAAAATCAGCTTTTTATTAACTGAACTTAACTAAAGAGAAGTTTCTAGTTTTTATGTTTTATTCCTAGACGTATAAACAGCAGATCTTCTAATGACTGAATCATCAGATAGTTCAGTCTGTAGTTGAACCACATATTCCAGACTGACTGTAATTCTGTACATAATGTCAGAATTACTGTCTGATTTGAAGATTAGAAAAACTTTCTCTGGAAAACCTCCTTTCTAAAAACGATCTTAATACGTGTTCTAACTGACAGATTTTATGGTCGACTAGGAATCTAAAAACCAGAAACAGGATTATTGAAAAGACGTTTTATCAACAGTCTGATATGAGACCGAATCTATAACATCTGTAGTTTATAAAAGTCTGACTGAAACTCCTCATTGACAGTCTGACGTTATTTATTAGAACTCTGAAAATAGAAACAAGACGTTTGAATAAACATGAAGAGCTCAGATAATATCAGCATTTACAGAATTATTATTATTATTGTTTATTTTGGATTCATGTAAACAACATGCAGGAAGATAAAGTTTAACACTTGTTCTTGTTTTCAGGCAGTCTGTGCAGTAAACAGTTCTCATACCAGCAGCAGAAGCTGCAGCGCCTCTGTGTGGCCGAACAGTGTCAGTGCATGACAGGTAACTGCAGGGCTCTGATTGGCTCAGGCCCAATGACATCACACAGGTCTGGTATCACCTGAACACTTTAAAAAACAAAGGTGCTGTTTGCTTGTTGTTTACTTGTTGCTGTGTTTTGTTTACTTGTTGTTCATGTGTTTACTTGTTTGCATGTTGTTGTATGTTCTTTATTTGTTGTTTACATGTTGTTTGTGTGTTGCCAACTTGTTGCTGCATGTTGTTTACTTTTTGTTTGTGTGTTGTTTACTTGTTGTTTACGTGTTCCCTATTGTTTACTTCTTGTTGCATGTTATTTACGTGTTGCGAGTCATTGAATGATATTTACTTGTTGTTGGCATGTTGCCACATGTTATTTACTTGTTGCTGTGTGCTTGAACTTGTTGTTTACATGTTTTTTGCTAGTTTACATGTTGTTTATGTGTTCTTTACTTGTTGTGTACCTGTTGTTTACGTGTTGTTTTCATATTACATGTTGTGTACTTGTTTTTGTTGTGTACTTGTTGTGTACTTGTTTACATGTTGTGTACTTGTTGTTTACATGTTGTTTACATGTTTTTATATGTTATTTATTTGTTGTTTACATGTTGTGTACTTGTTTATGTGTTGTTTGCATACTGTTTACGTGTTGTTTGAGTGTTGTTTACCTGTTGTTTACATATTGTTTACTTATTGTATACATGTTGTTTACGTGTTGTTTACGTGTTGTTTACATATTGTTTACTTGTTGTGTACGTGTTGTTTACGTTTTGTTTACATATTGTTTACTTGTTGTATACGTGTTGTTTACGTGTTGTTTACATATTGTTTACTTGTTGTATACGTGTTGTTTACGTGTTGTTTACATATTGTTTACTTGTTGTATACGTGTTGTTTACGTGTTGTTTACATATTGTTTACTTGTATACGTGTTGTTTACATATTGTTTACTTGTTGTATACGTGTTGTTTACGTGTTGTTTACATATTGTTTACTTGTTGTATACGTGTTGTTTACATGTTGTTTACATATTGTTTACTTGTTGTTTACGTCTAGCTGGGTGTGCTGCCTACAGAGGGAACATGGACTCAACTCTGACTGCAGCCGTTCGAACTGAAGAAACCTGCAAAGCTCAGATCAAATACGGTCAGAACCAGAACAACACCAACAACACCAACAACAACAACAACAACATAACAGTAACGTGTGTGTGTGTGTGTGTGTGTGTGTGTCCTGCAGCCTACAGGGTAACAGTGAAATCCTCGGCAGCAGAAGGAGACTTTATGAGCTACACGGCCGCCGTAGTGGAAGTCCTGAAGAACTCCGATAAAGGTCACATCGTTTATTATTTATTGTTATTGATTGGAAGTGTTCAGGTTCTGTATTAGTGAAGGAAAGATTTCAGTTTGTTTGAACTCATTATGATTCCTGTTATTAAAGTTTTCATCCATTTTAAACTAATTTCTAGAAATTCTGGACACATTTCAACACATTATGAATATATTTGTCTCGTTCTAGACGCTTTTCTCTCATTGTGGTCAAAGTTTTAATCATTTTAGACAAATCTGTTGATCATTGTCGATATTTCAAGTCATTTTGAACAACTTTTAAGTAATTTCGGACACGTTTTAAATCACATTGGAGGCATTTTAAGTTATTTTAGATGTTTTTCTGTTACTGTGATCAAATATTGAGTTCTTCTGGACAAACTTTTAGTCGTTTGGGACACGTTTTGAGTCATTTTGGACAATTTACAAGTCATTTATTTCTATTAATCTTCACTAATTTTTAGTCCTAGTGGGAAATAATGTTTATCATTTAGCTTTTTTTGTGATTTTAGACATTTTTTTTCAGTCATTTGAGGCTTATTTAACTTTAGACATGTTTTTCACTGTTTTCACTATTTGGTTTCATTCTTTCACTCAGTTTAATGAACTGAAGCTGATTCTTTTATGTGTTTTATTGTTTTGAAACATTTGTCTGTAAATCTCGTTGAACAAACTGCTGCAGGAGTGAACTCACTAATATTTAGATGATAATTCAGATTTCATTAATAATTCTGTGGGATAAACATGAATCACTTCCTGCTGGTTTTTCTGTTTCCTGCAGATCTGGAGGCGGTGAGTTCAGGGACCGACGTGGAGCTCGTAAAGAAGGCCACCTGCAGCAGCGTCGACCTGCAGAAGGACAAACAGTACCTGGTGATGGGCGGGGGAGGGGCGGAGCTTAGACTGGACCAGAGCTTCAGGTGGGCGTCGATCTACCTGTTTCACCTGTCTCTCTACCTGTCGCTCTACCTGTCGCTCTGCCTGTCTCACCTGTCTCACCTGTCTCTCTACCTGTCGCTCTGCCTGTCTCACCTGTCTCACCTGTCTCTCTACCTGTCTCTCTACCTGTCGCTCTACCTGTCTCACCTGTCTCTCTACCTGTCGCTCTGCCTGTCTCACCTGTCTCTCTACCTGTCTCTCTACCTGTCTCACCTGTCTCACCTGTCTCTCTACCTGTCGCTCTACCTGTCGCTCTGCCTGTCTCACCTGTCTCACCTGTCTCTCTACCTCTCACCTGTCTCTCTACCTGTCTCACCTGTCTCTCTACCTGTCGCTCTACCTGTCTCACCTGTCTCTCTACCTGTCGCTCTACCTGTCGCTCTGCCTGTCTCACCTGTCTCTCTACCTGTCGCTCTGCCTGTCTCACCTGTCTCTCTACCTGTCGCTCTGCCTGTCTCACCTGTCTCTCTACCTGTCTCTCTACCTGTCGCTCTACCTGTCTCACCTGTCTCTCTACCTGTCGCTCTGCCTGTCTCACCTGTCTCTCTACCTGTCTCTCTACCTGTCGCTCTACCTGTCTCACCTGTCTCTCTACCTGTCGCTCTACCTGTCTCACCTGTCTCTCTACCTGTCGCTCTACCTGTCGCTCTGCCTGTCTCACCTGTCTCTCTACCTCTCACCTGTCTCTCTACCTGTCTCACCTGTCTCTCTACCTGTCGCTCTACCTGTCTCACCTGTCTCTCTACCTGTCGCTCTACCTGTCGCTCTGCCTGTCTCACCTGTCTCTCTACCTGTCTCACCTGTCACAGGTATCGCCTCCCGCTGGACTCGGACGCCCTGGTGGAGGCGTGGCCAACTGATTGTAGTTCTCCGGAGTGTTTGGACTACGTTTCCCAGCTGGAGGAGTTTGCTCTGGACCTGCAGCTGACCGGCTGCCCCTGAAACGATTCCTCCGGAGGTTTCTGAGTGTAAATGTCAAAAAATCTGCTTTTATTTCAGAATGTTCCAATAAAAGTTCAGTCCAGTCACTGTGTGGTTCCATAAACATGAACGCAGAAACACATCCTGGATTAAATGACAGAAATATACAGGAAAAGATTAATAAATCTGTTTAATAATGTGGAAATAAATGCTAAATTTAATACTTAAATGAAAAAATAAATATGCAAATTTAAATCAATGCTGAATTAAAATTTTTTATGAATAAATAATTTTGGAATTAATATCTAACTAAATATGTAAATCCATTCCATACATAAATAATTGTTGAACTAAACAAATGATTAATAAATTGATTCATACATAAAAGAGCAAATTAATGATCTTTAAAATCTACAAATAAATTGTGAATTAAATAAATAATTGAATAAAGAATTATGAAAACAAAGAAGCTAATATGTAAATCCACTCCATATATAAATAAATGTTGAGTTAAATAAGTAAATGAATTATTGATATGTTAATTTGTACAGAAAGTGCATATGAACGGTTTTTAAAATATATAAATAACTGTTAAATAACTAAATGAACAAATAAACACTGAAATAAAACAAAATATGCAAATAAACCGAAAAATAAATAAAATATAGAAAATCAATGAAATGTTGGCCTAAAAAGATCAGTCTGGAATTTGGTGTTAATCAGAAATAAATGATTTTAATAAACTGCTAACTTAGGAGGAAGTTCTAGTTGAAATAGTGAAGAATATGAAATATTCAGTTCAGTCAGATTAATTTCATCTATAAAAAACTTATATTAAATGATAGAAATATGATTTGAAAGTGCTATATAAATAAAGTTATTATTATTATTATTATTATTATTATTATTATTATTATTATTATGTAAATAATATTGAACAACTTTGTTGCTTTAATCATTATTTTGTATTTATTAATGTTGACATGTTGCATTCTTGGTGTTTTGTTTGTTGTTTTATATATTTTAAAAGTGATAAAGTGATAGAAATACATTTACTGTTCTATCTGGTGGACTTAAAGAGTTCTTTTGCAAAAAACGATAAACGCCACTCTGATATTCCTGAAAAGTCACTGATGTCTCTTCCTAGTAAAACCCTCTGGACTCTTCTAAAGAAGAAGAAATACCGATTCCTGTATTCACGCATTTTTAACTCATATTTGGGTCTCCAAACATCCTGAAGTTCTTAAAGTCAGGAGACTCAACAAGGATTCAAATCCACGCATGCAGAGCACAATGGATCAGCGGTCCATCACCTTAACCGCTGGACCTGGTCTGGTGTTCAGAGTCTGGTGGACGGTTGGTGTCCCTCTGATCCTGGAGATAAAGAGGTGGAGACATTTTAAAGGAGCCACTGATTGGTTCAGGTGTGTCGCATTGTTTTTAGACCTCAGGCTGGTGATGTTCTCTGAGTTGGAATTTGGATATTTGATGGTTGTTTTTTTGAACCAAATGAATGGATTGGTAAATCCACCCAAAGTCAGTGACCTGCTGTCTTGTTTGTGGAAGCAAAGAACTAAGAAGCACACCAAAGAAGCCACGAGTACAAAACCAAGAACTAAACCTCTATGATGGAACCATGCTGGAGCAGTAGAACCATCTAGAACCATCCCTCAGTTTACAATAATACTACCTACCGTCCAACTATTTGAAGTTTTAATGGTTTATTCCAGTAAAACACTAATTTCTGTCCAAGCATTTATAGTTTTCAGGTATTATTCCTCCCAAAATACTACTTTATATCCAGGTACTTGAAGTCTTAAAGGTTGATTCCTCCCAGAACACTACTTTCTGTACAAATACTTAATGTTTTAAAGTTTATTCTTCTCAAAATACTACTCTCTGTCAAAGTAATTGTATTTTAAAAGGTTTATTCCATTAAAATTCTAATTTCTATCCAAATATTTATAGTTATAAGACACTAATCCATTAAACTACTACTTCCTGTCCAAATCCTTGAGGTTTTAAAGGTTTATTCCTCCCAGAATACTACGTCCTAACTAACATGTTTTGGGTTTAAAGTTTATTTGACGTTAAACTCCACATAGTTAATTTATTTCCAGTCTGGTGGCTCCATGTTTTCTCCTGAGTAAATGAAACATAAATCCTCCTGGAGAACGCGGGCATCGATCCCGCTACCTCTCGCATGCTAAGCGAGCGCTCTACCATTTGAGCTAATTCCCCTGTAGCCCCAGTGAAGGTGGAGCTCCTCCTCCGTCCTCCTCCTCCTCCCTCCATGGTTCTATTCTAGTGATGGACTCATGTTTCAGGTCCAGAGAATCTCTGTTGACTCTTTACCCAGAGTTCAGCTCACTGGGATGATGACGACCTGAACACCAGTCAGACTCTCATCTATCGGGAGATCCAGACCTTTTAAACACAAAAAGATGCAAAAAAAAAAAGCTAAAATGAAACTAAAAGAAGCAGAAATGACACAAAAAAAGCAAAAAAAGAAGCAAAAATGACACTAAAAGATGCATAAATGACAGTAAAAGAAGCAAGAATGTTTTCTCAAACAAACTGAGCAGCTGCCAGACGAGGTGGCTGAGTGGTTAAGATGATGGACTAAGATGCAACAATGGCATGAAAAGAAGTAACAATGACACAGATAAAGTAAAAAGAAGCATGAAATAGTAATTTCTGTGCAAGTATTTATAGTTTTAAGGTATTATTCCATCAATAGACTACTTTCTGTACAAGTATTTAAAGTTTTCATGGCTTATTCCTTTCGAAGCAGCTTTTTGGGGGGGTTTAAAAGTTTATTTAATAGTTATTTTTTTTCAGACTCGACTGGCTCCATGTTTTCTGTCTAACAACTAGTGTTGCTTTAGTCAACGAAAATTATGACGAAATATCGTCGTCAACGGACGTTTATTACTTGACGAAAATGAAACGAGACGAAACGTAAATGGCGGTTATGTGACGATAACTATAATAAAATATATAATACAATATTGCTGACGAATAAAAACGAGACAAAATTCAGTTTACAGAATAAAAACTCTGCTGAAATGCCTCTTCATTTTCGTTGACCAAAACGTTTTCGTCAAGTAATAAAGGTCCGTTGACGACGATATTTCGTCATAATTTTCGTTGACGAAAGCAACACTACCAACAACCTTTAAATGAAAAACCAGAAACTCTTCCAACAGCAGCAGGTCGCTGTCTCTTTAAGAAGCCCCTCCCCTTCCCTCAGGACCCCCCTTAGAGGGGCGGGCCTTCCTGACTCTGCCTCTCTCCTATTGGACGGCAGCCAGTCTGTCACGCTGCAGCAGGCTCTGATTGGCCGGGAGACAGAGTTCCTGTGTTGATTCCAAGAAAGGCAGAGAGGAGTTTATAACGAGACAGGAAGAGACGATTCAGAGGGGAGGAGGTGACGATGATGAAGGGATGAAGGCACCCAGCAGCAGGACCGATACTCTGAACTGTGAGTACACCAACTCTGTTCACTTTGTTTGTCACTGCTGCCGCTCCCATGATGCATTGCAGAGGAAACACAGGATGTTCTCCCAGCTGGAAAACATGAAAACAAACTGCTGGAAGATTTCAGGAAACAAGTTCAGGTCTTCAGCAAACCGAGATGTGAAATAAGAACAGGCTGAACAGAGTAAGAGAGGCGAACCCGCCGAGCTGTGAGCACTTTCTGGGAGATTTCTGTCTCGTTTTAACCCACTGTGGTTCATTTCTAAAGTCCTGCAGCTCCGTGGAAGCAGAACATGAAGGAGAGAGAACTGAGAGACGTCTTCTGTCAGTAGGACTCAGTTAGAATGACAGGAAGAGACACAAACAGCACACAAAGATGCAAAAATGACGCTAAAAGATGCAAAAATGACACTAAAAGATGCAAAAATGAGACACAAAGAAGCAAAAATGACACAAATGATGCAAAAATGAGACCGTTAGAATGATGTAAAGCAGGAAGAGAAGAGTTGTTGGTGTCTACAGGTGCTACTACATTCTGTAAAAGTTTCCATGTTTCTAGCCTTTAAAAGTCCTGAGAGACGCTTTTATCTGCCTCGTTTTTATAGTTTTCTGCTGCATGTTGGTGATTTTATGTGTCTTGTTTAGTTGTTTTCTGTTTAGTTTCGTGTCTCTTAGGAACAGTTTTAGCTCCTCTCTCTTATTTTGTCTCGTCTTGGTCTTCATTTTGTCATTTTCTGTCCATTTCTGTTGTTTTCTGTCTTGTTTTGGTTGTTTTCTGTGTCTTTTGGACAGTTCTCTGTCTTTGTTGTTGTCTTGTCTATGTCGTTTTTTGTCTCTGTAGTGGTTTTATCTCCTCCTGTAGATGTTCTTCTATCTCCATGTTAACTCTCTACTCTGCTCATCAGCTTAGATGGTTCACCATGCTGGATGGATCTCCAGCAGCTTGCTCCTTGTGACTGCCTTCAACCTTTTCTGATCTCTGCTGCCTGAGATCAGTTTCTAAAAATATATGAGTCCGATTTGTGTCAAGTTTCTCTCCTCCATGTCATTATAATCCTCAGACCTGAAGCTAGACAGAATCCCTGGACTTCTCCTGGAGATGCTTGGAGATGTTTGGAGATGTTTGGAGATGCTTGAAGATGCTTGGAGATGTTTGAAGATGTTTGAAGATGTTTGGAGATGTTTGAAGATGTTTGAAGATGTTTGGAGATGTTTGGAGATGTTTGGAGATGTTTGAAGAGGTTTGAAGATGTTTGGAGGTAATTGAAGATGTTTGGAGATGTTTGAAGAGGTTGGAAGATATTTGGAGATGTTTGAAGATGTTTGAAGATATTTGGAGATGTTTGGAGATGTTTGGAGAGGTTTGGAGATGTTTGAAGATGTTTGGAGGTAATTGGAGATGTTTGAAGATGTTTGAAGATATTTGGAGATGTTTGGAGATGTTTGGAGATGTTTGAAGATGTTTGGAGATATTTGGAGATGTTTGGAGATGTTTGAAGATGTTTGAAGATGTTTGAAGATATTTGGAGATGCTTGAAGATGTTTGGAGATGCTTGGAGATGTTTGAAGATGTTTGGAGATGCTTGAAGATGCTTGGAGATGTTTGAAGATGTTTGGAGATGTTTGGAGATGTTTGAAGATGTTTGAAGATGTTTGGAGATGTTTGGAGATGTTTGAAGAGGTTTGAAGATGTTTGGAGGTAATTGAAGATGTTTGGAGATGTTTGAAGAGGTTGGAAGATATTTGGAGACGTTTGAAGATGTTTGAAGATATTTGGAGATGTTTGGAGATGTTTGGAGATGTTTGGAGAGGTTTGGAGATGTTTGGAGATGTTTGAAGATGTTTGGAGGTAATTGGAGATGTTTGAAGATGTTTGAAGATATTTGGAGATGTTTGGAGAGGTTTGGAGATGTTTGGAGATGTTTGGAGATGTTTGGAGAGGTTTGGAGATGTTTGGAGATGTTTGAAGATGTTTGGAGGTAATTGGAGATGTTTGAAGATGTTTGAAGATATTTGGAGATGCTTGAAGATGTTTGGAGATGCTTGGAGATGTTTGAAGATGTTTGAAGAGGTTTGGAGATGCTTGGAGATGCTTGGAGTTGTTTGAAGATGTTTGGAGATGTTTGAAGATGATTATAATAATAATGGATTAGATTTATATAACGCTTTTCAAGGCACTCAAAGCGCTTCCAACATTCACACGCATTCATACTCCAGTGTGAGTAGCAGCACTGGAGGCCAGGTGGGTAAAGTGTCTTGCCCAAGGACACAACAGCACATGACTAGGACAGAGCGGGAATCGAAACGCCGACCCTTCGATCATTGGACGACCTGCTCTACCACCTGAGCCACAGCCGCCCCATGATCGAAGATGTTTGTAGATGCTTGGAGATATTTGAAGATATTTGGAGATGTTTGAAGATGTTTGGAGATGTTTGAAGAGGTTTGAAGACATTTGGAGGTAATTGAAGATGTTTGGAGATGTTTGAAGATGATTTAAGATGCTTGAAGATGTTTGGAGATGTTTGGAGATGATTGAAGATTTTGGGAGATGTTTGGAGATGTCTGAAGATAACGCTGATCTTCTCCTCTGAAACGTAGGAGCAGGTCCAGGTGACCTACCGGCTGGTGGACAGGATGAGCGGGAAGCACAGCGAGCTGGAGGGTCGCCTCGACGACCTGCTGTCACGCATCGCCATGGAGACGCAGGAGATCAAAGAGCTGGAGCAGCAGCTGACCGACGGTGAGACTTCTGACCAATCACAGAGCACCTCTCAGAATGGAGACATTCCATTGGCTGTTGGGCTGAACAGGAGACAGTCATGAAATGAGTTCTCCCTTCTGATCGTCTCGTTTTCCATTTGTCTCTTTGTCTCCGTCTTTTTGTCTCCTTTTCTATTTGTCTTCTTGTCTCTTTGTCTCTTCATCTCCTTGTATCTTTCTCTTTTCATCTCCTTGTCTTCTTGTATCTTTGTCTCCTTTTCTATTTGTCTCTTTGTGTTCTTGTCTCTTTGTTTCCTTGTCTCTTTGTCTCCTTTTCTCTTTGTCTCTTCATCTCCTTGTATCTTTCCCTTTTCATCTCTTTGCCTTCTTGTATCTTTGTCTCCTTGTCTCTTTGTCTCCTCTGTTCCAGGTCAGATTTTGGCGAATGAAGCTCTGCAGAGAGATTTGGAGGAGGTGATCTGTGGACTTCGGGAGTATCTCAGAAGACTCAGACAGCAGGTACCAACTGTCCTCTCAGAGCTGTAGATGTAAACAACAACACAACAACAATAAATGGCAACAACAATAAACAACAACAAAGCAACACGAAACCTGAGACTTCCAGCAGAGACAGCTCTCACAGCCGATTGAAATCCCAAACTCTAAACAGAACAGAGCAGGTTAACTGTGCAGCGTTGCCGTGGTGATCCAGCTGTGCAGCTTGCATTGCCGTGGTGATCCAGCTGTGCAGCATCTGTTACCATGGTGTATCTTCCTTCAAACCTTTACCTCCCTGATGACTCCTCTGTTTCAGGCTCTTCTCTCGAAGCAGCAGGTCGTCAGTCTGCAGGCTGAGAACCAGAGTCTGCAGCTGCACCTGGAGGACGCTCAGAGACACTGCAGGCAGCTGGAGGACTCGGCCAGGACGCACACACAGGTGAGAGCGTTCACCTGTTCACCAGGTACTTACGTCACCGAATCACAAACAGCTGACCTTCCATCTGTCCTCAGAACATGAGTGTCCAGCAGGGGGAGCTGTCTCTGCTGCAGAAGGAGGCCCAGACTCTCAGGGAGAGACAGGTGGAGAGCAGCAGGCAGCAGGCGGAGCTGGAGGCGGAGCTTCATCTGCTGAGGGAGGAGTTAAGCCGACAGGTGACACTGGGACAGGTAAAGATTTCACTCAGAAGATCTGATCAAACGTCAGAACATCTGGTTCTTCATCTCCAGTAACTTTATCAGTGATCAGCGTTCTACCTTCAGACTGGGAATATTTCCAGAGTTCCAGGTCCTTGAAGTCCATAGAGGAGAGCGTCCCCTGGAGAAAGTTCTAGAGTAGACCTACCGACACCTGGAGAAAGTTCTAGAGTACACCTACAGACACCTGTATGGTTGTCGGTAGGTCTACTCTAGAACTTTCTCCAGAGGACGTTCTCCTTTCCTGCTTCCAGTCTTTAAGTTAAGTCTCACTTAGAACATTCCAGGTCCTTGAAGTCCATAGAGGTGGGTCCAGATTTATCACTTTTTAATGGACTTTTTCCATCATTTCTGAGCCTCAGAACTTCATCAGTCCAGCAGATAGAACCATGACATTTAGGAGGAAAAACACATCTGAGTTCTGGGAAAACTGACACCAGATCAGTTTAAATCCATCCAGGAGTCTCAGTCTGAACACTGGATCTGGTTTCTGTTCATTTCCTCTATAACCAGCTGTGATCATCAGTATTATGGGATGTATCCTAGTGTGAACATTTTAATGTCTTAGAAACAATCATTGGTTCCCCGGATGTGTTTCTGGTTTCTGATAATTCACCAGAGGAATCATTAAAACGGTCATTCTGGTTAAACTTTCATATCAGCATGTTGGTAGGTGGTTGGTCAGAACTATTAGAGACAATGGAAGAACAACCAGGACCATCTAGAGACAGGATTCACTCTGAGGAGAATTCATTCTCTAACATCTTTGAAGTGTAGAATTTAAGATTCTGTTGGTTGAAGGAACTAAAACTGAATCTGATCCTGTGTTTAGTTTCAGGTTGAAGCTCTTCAGGCAGCTGCAGATAAGGAAAAACAAACTAGAGAGATCAGAGAGTCTCAGCTGCAGTCCACCATCGAGTCTCTGCAGGTCAGGAAACACACTACTACACACTACTACACACTCTGGTCAAACAAGCTCAGCTGCATCCAGAGATTCATCATCAGAGTAAACACATACATCTGTGTAGATTCTCAGTCATCCAAGTCATGGTGATCGTACAAGCTTGAGTAGAAAGCAACTGGACTTCTCTGGGAGGTGAAATGTCTTCCAGAACCTACCAGAGAACCTACCAGATGATTGAGGATCTTTACAACATGCTAATCGTAGAGTAGAAACCAATGGTTGTTGACTTTGTTGACTTCTCTGGGTCTGAAAGACATTTCACCTCTCTAAGAGGTGAAACATCTTCTAGAACCTAGAACCACAGGAGTCCAGTTGGTTTCTACGCTACAATTAGAATGTTGTAAAGATTCTCAGTCATCCAGGTCATGATGATCATAGGACTCCTCTGGTAGGAGGTGAAACGTCTTCTAGAACCTACCAGAGAAGTCCAGATCATGATCCATCATCATGGCCTGGATGACTGAGAATCTTTACAACATGCTAATCAAAGAGTAGAAACCAATGGTTGTTGACTTTGTTGACTTCTCTGGTAGGTTCTTGAAGATGTTTCACCTTCATCCAAGGTTCTTCTTCAGTTCTGACTGATGGGCTTCAACGGTTTGCAGTGTGATAGAATGTCATAATGTGCTTTATATAAGGGAATGGTGAATTAATGAGGATTATCTGTAACCTTAAATCAGGGTAATCCATGTTGTGAACATTGTTGGAACTTGTGAATTCGGTCAGAGGTTACACTGATGCTTGGTGTTCTCGCATGCCAGGTGCTGAAGTAAGGTGTAGCCTGGGTTGATGGCAATGTGTGGATAACTTTTGTATGGATCTATGACCTGCCTACAGGTCAGGTTTCTGGTAAGCAGTGGATTTCTGGACAGTTCAGCATCCAGCAGAACACTCATTGAAGGATTCGTCCATCAGGAGACCAAGATTCCAGTTAACTGGATGGCGAGCCAACCCGTGGAAAAATTGAGAGACCAAGAGAAGGAGGATCGCTTCTGCAGAAGAATTACTGCACTCATGGTGCGGTAGGACAGAAAGGACACACGCATACACCTGGATTGGGCCCCAACGACCGATCCTCTGACCACCCTCAAAAAGACTGGACTCAGACACTTCTATTTTTTTGTCATTGTGCGCACTTTATTATTTTTTTTATTGTATTGTTGTAATGTTGTTGTTGTGCAGCTAACCTGCACTAATTGTCCTTATTACACCTATTTTGGCAAATCCATTTTGTCTCCTTACTGATGCTCAGACCTCAGGCTCCAAGCGCCCTAGCCTCTGATGTTGGTCCAACTCTAATATATTTATGGTTTTGATGCAACAAAGTTGTTATACTTGGAAATAGAAACACAGTCAAACACAGGTTTCTATGGAAACACAGTAAAAACATTCAGCTGCTAATAAATACTGACGGTTCTGTTATTATTCTGGTAATTCATGAGTTTAAACCTAAAAAAAATAAATATAGCAACTAAAACATCAATAAAACATCTTCATTCTGCTCTTTGTGTTTTTTCTCTTTAAAAAAAAGAAAAAAAAGACAAAAATATGTGCAGTACCGATGAGAGTACAGTTAAAGTACTGGATCAATCAGCAGTATCAGTAAGAGTACTAGTGCTGTAGTAGTACTAATACTAGTAGAGTAGTAGTACTCCTCTCTGCTGAGACTGAAATACACAATTAATCTAACTTATGAAGCTGGTTTCTTTATTTTATTATTGGTTCAGAAAGCTGCAGACGAGCTGAACGAAGAATCTCTGAAGAACCAACGAACTGTGGAGGAGCTGGACCGGACCAGGACCAGGACCAGGACCAGGACCAGGACCAAGGCTGCAGATGGAGGCCGGTGGTGGTCCGTACCTCCTGGACTCAGTGTGAGACTTTAATCTTTTAAACTTTCTGATGTCTGTGAGGATCAGCTGGTCCTCCTGGTTCTGGTTCTGTTGAAGACCAGAACCAGAATGGCAGCAAACTGCCTCTTTCAAAGATGAAGCTGTCTTTCATGAAACCTGAACCTGGTGTGAAATAAATCTTGGTTTCTGTCTCAGGCTCCCAGTCTGGGGTCTCAGGGGACTCAGGACTCGGGTTTGGACCTGCAACAGCTCGGTTCTCCTGACAGACCTCCTGCAGGCGGAGGCTGCTGGGTCCACCTGCCCCCGACACACCACGACTCAGGTAGACTTGGGTAGACTCGGGTAGACTCAGGTAGACTCAGGTAGACTTGGGTAGACTCGGGTAGACTCGGGTAGACTTGGGTAGACTCAGGTAGACTTGGGTAGACTCGGGTAGACTCAGGTAGACTCAGGTAGACTTGGGTAGACTCGGGTAGACTCAGGTAGACTTGGGTAGACTCGGGTAGACTCAGGTAGACTTGGGTAGACTCAGGTAGACTCAGGTAGACTCAGGTAGACTTGGGTAGACTTGGGTAGACTCAGGTAGACTTGGGTAGACTCGGGTAATCTCAGGTAACATTCAGTGACTGTAACTGATCCTCCTGCAGAGGGAAGCAGCAGTGGAGGCAGCAGCTCCACACCAGGGACTCCTCCTCTTCCTCCTCCCCCAGCTGCAGGCTCCTCCCCTGGGCCTGCTGATGCTCAGACTCCCGTGGTTGGACCCGGCTGGCTGCTCTGTGGTTCCTACAGTCCACCAGCAGGAGGCGCTGCTGAACACCCGGACAAGGTCAGTCTGCAGGAAGACTTGATGGTCATTAATATACCTGCTGTTATATACACAGCTGTGTGTGTGTGTGTGTGTGTGTGTGTGTGTGTGTGTGTGTGTGTGTGTGTGTGTGTGTGTGTGTGTGTGTGTGTGTGTGTGTGTGTGTGTGTGTGTGTGTGTGTGTGTGTGTGTGTCAGCAGGGAGGTAGGTGTGTGTGTGAGTGTTTGCACACAGAAGCAGAGAAACTGGAGGAAGAGAAGAAGAAGCTGCGACTGCAAACCAAACAACTGCGACACAAGCTGAGGAGACACAGGTAACACACCTGAACCACACAGGTAACACACCTGGAACCACACAGGTAACACACCTGGAACCACACAGGTAACACACCTGGAACCACACAGGTAACACACCTGAACCACACAGGTAACACACCTGGAACCACACAGGTAACACACCTGAAACCACAGGTACGTACCTGAGACACAGGTAACACACTTGAGACACAGGTAACACACCTGAAACCACACTGGTAACACACTCATTGGCTCCCATATTATACAATTT
Organism: Amphiprion clarkii; assembly: GCA_027123335.1. Lineage (NCBI taxonomy): Eukaryota > Metazoa > Chordata > Actinopteri > Pomacentridae > Amphiprion > Amphiprion clarkii. The sequence continues at coordinate 1,060,672 of CM049572.1, forward strand.
TGATTGTGTGTGTGTGTGTGTGTGTGTGTGTGTGTGTGTGTGTAGGAGTGTGATGCAGGTGTGTGATGAGGTGGAGTGTTTAGAGAAAACTCTGCTGAAGAGACGAACTGAACTCCGTCAGGCCGACAGGCTGCTGCTGGAGGCTCAGAGCTGCATAAACACCAGCAGAGAGCAGGTACACACACACTACTACACACCTGTAGAGGTACACACACACACTAATAGACACCTGTAGAGGTACACACACACTACTACACACCTGTAGAGGTACACACACACTACTACAGACCTGTAGAGGTACACACACACTACTACACACCTGTAGAGGTACACACACACTACTACACACCTGTAGAGTTCCTCCTTCAGTGTTTTTGTCTCTTCAGGTTTCAGAGGTTCAGCTGGAGGCCGACGTGCTGCAAGATGAAGCTCAGGAGAACCTCAGGTAGTAGAACTTCAGGTGGTAGAACCTCAGGTGGTAGAACCTCAGGTGGTAGAACTTCAGGTGGTAGAACCTCAGGTGGTAGAACTTCAGGTGGTAGAACCTCAGGTGGTAGAACTTCAGGTGGTAGAACCTCAGGTGGTAGAACTTCAGGTGGTAGAACCTCAGGTGGTAGAACCTCAGGTAGTAGAACTTCAGGTGGTAGAACCTCAGGTGGTAGAACCTCAGGTGGTAGAACTTCAGGTGGTAGAACCTCAGGTGGTAGAACTTCAGGTAGTAGAACCTCAGATAGTGGAACCTCAGATGGTAGAACCTCAGATAGTAGAACCTCAGATAGTCAAACCTCAGATGGTAGAACCTCAGGTGGTAGAACTTCAGGTAGTAGAACCTCAGGTGGTAGAACCTCAGGTGGTAGAACCTCAGGTGGTAGAACCTCAGGTAACAGAACCTCAGGTGGTAAAACCTCGGGTAGTTGAACCTCAGGTGGTAGAACTTCAGGTAGTAGAACCTCAGTAGAACCTCAGATGGTAGAACCTCAGATAGTAGAACCTCAGATAGTCGAACCTCAGATAATCAAACCTCAGATGGTAGAACCTCAGGTGGTAGAACCTCAGGTGGTAGAACATCAGGTGGTAGAACTTCAGGTGGTAGAACCTCAGGTGGTAGAACATCAGGTAGTAGAACATCAGGTAGTCGAACCTCAGGCAATAGAACCTCAGGTAACAGAACCTCAGATAGTAGAACCTCAGATAGTAGAACCTCAGGTGGTAGAACCTCAGGTAGTAGAACCTCAGGTAGTAGAACCTCAGGTAACAGAACCTCAGATAGTAGAACCTCAGGTAGTAGAACCTCAGGTAGTAGAACTTCAGATAGTAAACCTCAGATGGTAGAACCTCAGATAGTAGAACCTCAGGTAGTAGAACCTCAGGTAGTAGAACTTCAGATAGTAAACCTCAGATGGTAGAACCTCAGGTAGTAGAACTTCAGATAGTAAACCTCAGATGGTAGAACCTCAGATAGTAGAACCTCAGGTGTGTGTGGGGTTCTGACCTGCAGGCGGCTCCAGCTGGAGGTGCAGCAGCTGAGGATGAGGAGGCAGCAGGAGCAGCAGAGGGTGAGGAAGGTGGAGGAGGAGGCTGAGGCCGCTGCAGACAGGTGAGTGAACACCTGGACAGGTGAAATAGAACGTTCTATTGATAAACTCCAGAACTGTGTGTTCTCTTTAGTTCTGGTACCTGCAGCTACAGGTTCTGCTGTGTGTTTGCAGACTGGCTGCGGTTCTGTCCGACTGTCTGGAGGCTCAGAGACATCTGGACTCTCTCAACGCTCAGGTAAGCTCACCTGGTGACATCACAGTGTTACCTGTCTCCTTCTGAGATGCATTATAGAATGTTCTACAGAGTAGAACTCAGAACAGAACCGGGTCATTTTTGTTCAACAGCTGGAGGAGGAACATCACCTGAAGGAGCTCAGAGAGGAGCAGCAGCACCTGAACACCTCCGTACAGGTGAGGACCAGACTCACCTTCTCACCTCCTCTGATCACACACACCTGAAGAACATTAGAAGTAGTTCCAATGTGTGTGTGTGTGTGTGTGTGTGTAGGAGCTGTTGAGTCGCAGCAGGTGGATGGTCTCAGGTGTGAAAGAGGACGAACAGAAGCTGGACTCTCTGAGGACTGAACTGAGCCGACACCGAGCAGGTAGCTGAGACTCTGTGTTTATTAGTTTATGAAGATACAGAACGTCTGACTGGTTCTGGTTCTGGTCCGTTGAGCCTACAGGAGTATTAATAGAACACTGAGCTACAGGTGACTGATCAACATGTGTTTGTGTCCAGAACTGAAGAAGGTTCTGCAGGAGCAGCTGGTGGAGCAACAACAGCTGGAGAACATGAAAACTGAACACACCCAGAACCTCCAGAAGCTCCACCAGAAGAAGAACCAGCTGGACAGGACCAAGGAGGAGCTGGACGGGACCAAGGAGGAGCTGGACAGGACCAAGGACGAGCTGGACAGGACCAAGGAGGAGCTGGACAGGACCAAGGAGGAGCTGGACGGGACCAAGGAGGAGCTGGACAGGACCAAGGAGGAGCTGGACAGGACCAAGGACGAGCTGGACAGGACAGAGGAAGACTCGAACAGGAAGCAGGAGGCGATGGATCGACTGAGAGAAGATCTGGACGAGATGCAGGATGAAGTGGACAAACTGCAGCAGGAGGTGGAGACACGACTCAGAGACACAAAACAGCAGCAGACTGAACTACAGGTCAGTAGAGACTCCTGAGAACACGCCAACAGGACGTCCACGCTGTCTGACTGTAGGTTTCCATGGTAACTGTGTTTCACCATGATTCAGAGTAACGTGTTTTCATCCAGTCCTGTTGTGGACTCTCAGTGTTGTGATTGACAGATGTGTTGTTGTGCGGCTGCTGTGTGTTGGACGAGGAGCTGATGTTGTTTTAATGTGCAGGAGGTCCAGGAGGAGCTGAGCAGGAGGAGGGAGGAGAGAGTGAACCTGCAGCAGCAGTGCAAACACCTGGAGGACCGACGGAGGTTCACCCACAGGTAACATCCAGGTTCAGATACCAGGGAGGAACGTTAGAACCCATACGACTCATTCACTGTTTAACATCTGCTGATACACTTCAGGTATCGTACATCAGCTGTACTTCCTCGTTGTTCCACCAGGTGGAGCCTCTTCCTGTTTAATACTGTAGAAACCAGAGCATTGTGGGAGTTTAGCTCCATGGTAAAGACTTCTTAGGAGGCTGATGACCTCCAACCAGAGCTGATGATAAAGAGCAGGATCAGACCTGGACAGGGTTTTATATCTAATAATGTAGCAGAGCTGCTTGTTCAATCTAAACCAGTGTGTGTTTTCTGTCTCAGTTTATTCCATCAGTTCACCAGTTACTGACTGACAGAGATGCACTTATTAAGAAAACTACCTCCAGCTTTCTGCCACAATCTGTGTGACTAATGAAGTAAAGAAAGAATCCAGCTGAATCTAAAACTGTCTTCTGATGATGAACAGAAAAAAACTGACAGGAATAAACATGCTGCTCTAATTATCCTCTGAAGATACTTGAAAGATGCGTTTTAACTCCATGTGTCGACTCTGAACCTATCAGGAGTCTGGCAGCCGTGAAGGCGGAGCTTACTAAGCAGAGGGAGGAGCTTAGCCACGCCCAGCTCCTCAAACAGGAAGTGGTCAGAGATACAGCAGCTAGTCAGCAGCAGCTTAATGGTATGACATCATCACTGTATAATAAATATTATGTTAATATACTGCAGTACACAGAAGATAAAACTGTATTTATTAAAACACGGCAGGACGCACAAGATAAAAACTAATTCTGATGTTTGTGCTGCAGAAAACTCTGAGTTCTTGTCTCTGCTCGGTGAACGAGTGGACGAGAGGAAGAAACAGCTGCAGACTCTGGAACAGGTAAACTCAGTGTGCAGGTGTGTGACTGTACACCTGGTAACACAACAGGTAACACAACATAAAGGTGTTTATGTGGCTGATGTGTAGGAGCTGAATGCATCCAATCAGCAGCAGCAGCAGAGAACAGAACACCTGAAGGAGCTGGAGAGACAAATACGAGAAAAACAGGTAACACAACAGGTAACACAACAGGTTTAACACATACAGGGACAAAAACTGGTCTAAACTGATTGAGAATTGGAGACAGAGAGGTCTGTAGAGAGGTCTACAGCAGGGAGGGTGCGTGATGCTGTGAGATCGCGAGATTCAGCGAGAGTGACGAAATTCAACATGGCGGCTCCCAGCTACTAGATGAGAAGTAAACAAACCGCCGTTATCTCGACGTATTTGTATTAAAAAAATAAATAAATAAACCAACAACCTAGCTAAATAGCCTGCTCAAGATCGGAAACGGTAGTGCTCACAGTGGAGGACCTTGAGAACTTCATTGACGACTACTTCGTCCGGTGCGTGATGGAAGACGCCAACCCGAGCAAGAGGAAGAAGGCAGACTCTTCGACTGACACACAAGACCTGGAGGTCACGGATATCCAGGTAAGTGTTCTAGAATCTATTAATAAGAAGCTCGATATCCTTAGTTTGCTTCACCAGGAAATAAAAGACCTGAAAGCAAGCCTGGAGTTCACCCACCAGCAGATAGAGGATCTGCAGAGGGACAACAACGAACTCCGGTCCACGCTGACAGCTGTCACTTCAGAGGTGGATACGCTTAAAAAAGAAAACACAACCCTGAGGGAGACCGTCCTGGACATCCAGTCGAGGAGCATGCGGGACAACCTGATCTTTTCTGGTATCCCTGAGTCCACACCGGATAACCCAGAGACTCTTGTTAAAAACTTCATGGTGTCGGCGCTTAAAATCCCTGCGGAAACTGTTAAAAACATCACTTTCCACCGCGTCCACCGGCTCGGACCCCGAGGAGGTAACCGACACCGACCTATCATTGCAAAGTTCGAGCACTTCCAGCAGAAAGTGCTCGTAAGAAGCAAAGGACGGGAGCTGAAAGGCACGTCGTTCGGGATGAACGACCAGTTTCCCAGGGAAATCAATGAGAGGCGCAAAGTACTATACCCCATCATGAAAGAACACAGACAGAAAGGTAAACGGACTGCACTGGTTGTGGACAAACTATACATAGATGGGCAGCTATTTCAGGAACCCTCCATCACCCCCTGGCTCTTCTAAAAAAAAAACAAAAAAAAAAAACTGGCTTAAACACTTAATATATCACTTAGTAATTTATGTTAGAAAATGTTATCAAAAAAAAAATAATCTCACAGGTGTAAATGTCACTCTCCTAACCTACACTCCCCACTGGAGAACCCCCTCCTCCTTTTCTCTCTCTCCCTCTCTATATGTCTCCCTTTACCCCTCTCCCCCTCTCCCCCTCTCACCCCCCACACTCTCACTCACACTCTATGTACCCCCCATGTTTATTGTGCTTGTATGTTTTATAATGTGTTTGTTGATAGTTTTCCAGGCAATGATGTGCTATTATATAATGTATATATAGATCCTGACCTGCTGTATGCATCTCTCTCCAACACTCACAGCTCACAGACAGCAACAGACAGCTCACAAGGACACACAGACGTTATATTATATTGCTACATACTCAGTGACAGAACATCTTTTTTCTTTATGTTCAAGTTTAATATCGTAGCCTGGAATGTTCATGGCATACGCTCACAAACAAAAAGAGTTAAAATCATGGACTATGTCTCTAAACTAAAAGCAGATATTTTGCTCCTCCAAGAAACACATTTACTACAGTCGGAAGAAAAATGTTTATCAGACTCGAATTACAGTATCATCTTTTCATCTTGTTATAACAGCAGACAAAGAGGGGTCTCCATTCTAGTCCATAAGAGAGTACCATTCACTTCAAACAGTACAGTAACGGACTCAGAGGGCAGATATATTATTATCCAGGCAACAATCTTTAATAAATTATATTCTATTGCAAACCTCTATGCTCCAAATAATGACGATCCAGCCTTCTTTCACACTGTTTTCTCTCACTTAGCAGACTTATCTGCTAACTCAACAACTATTATCGGTGGTGACTTCAACATAGTTTTAAACCCTTCAGTAGATCGATCTAATAGTCCAATACATGTAAAACAATCACAATCAGTTAAAGTCATACATGATTATATGAAAGATTTTGGACTAGACGACGTCTGGAGACTCAAAAACCCAACAAAGAGGGACTATACGTTTTTCTCTGCGGCACACAAAACATTCTCAAGAATTGACTTTTTCCTCTTAAATAACTCTATCGCACATAAAGTTACCACTAAAATCCACCCAATAATTATCAGCGACCACGCACCAATATCTCTCAGCCTGCAAACAGATTCCATCCCTAAACCTCCTCAGACTTGGCGCCTCAATATCTCTCTACTCAAAGACCCAGAATTTGATCGAGTAATAAGGAGTGAGTGGGCAGACTTTCTAAAAAACAATGACTCTAATGACTTATCTCCATCTTTGCTTTGGGAAACTGGAAAGGCTGTAATCAGAGGTAAAATAATATCATACTCCTCATACAAGAAAAAGAAAGATCTACAAACAGAGAAAGAAATTGAAGAAAAAATTAAACAACTTACAGAGAATTATGCAATAAACCCAAGTGATCAATTATGGTCCGAACTACAAAATACAAAACTAAACCTCGATAATATCCTATCCAAGAAAACAGAGTTTCTATTACAACAACTAAGATATAATGATTTCAAACACAATAATAAATCAGGAAAATTTCTGGCGAACCAACTCCAGCGCAATAAAGAAAAATCCTTCATAACAGCAATTCAGGATCCCTCAGGAAAATATACTCAGTCACCTCAGGAAATCAACCAGACCTTCTATAATTACTACCAGAGTTTATACTCAGCAGCAGCTAACCCAAACATGGAAGATATTCATAATTTTCTCAACAATTTAAACATGCCCAAACTAACATCAAATTACAGAGACATATTAGATGCTCCATTGACTATGAAAGAATTACAATGTGCATTAGACAGTATGCCAGCAGGCAAGGCACCTGGTCCTGATGGTTTCCCTGCTGAATTTCTTAAACATTTTTGGTCAATGTTAGCACCCCTTTTCTTCAGGACAGTGACAGAGATTAAAAATAATGGTTATATCAGTCCGCACATGAATACAGCTGCAATTAAATTATTATTGAAACCAGACAAAGATCCTACGCTTCCCTCTAGCTATCGACCTCTGTCACTAATCAACACTGACATCAAAATTATCTCAAAAGCTCTCACCTCTAGGCTGGAGAAAATCATCCCGTCAATAATTCACAGCGATCAAACAGGATTTATAAAAGGCCGACACTCCACCAACAATATCAGAAGACTTCTAAATCTAATCTCTTTGACACAACGCCACAACAAAGAAGCTATTGTTATGTCACTGGACGCAGAAAAAGCCTTTGACAAAGTTAATTGGTCCTTTCTCTTTGCTGTGCTCCACAAATATGGCTTTGGAGAATCGTTTATCCAGTGGGTATCAACTCTGTACAACTCACCCAAGGCTACAGTCACCACTCATGGGATCACTTCACAAAGCTTCAGTCTGCAAAGGGGAACGAGACAGGGATGCCCACTCTCTTCCTTATTGTTTGCGATCTTTATCGAACCATTAGCAACAGCTGTACGTCAGAACACCAATATCAAGTGTATCTGTGCTCTGGAGTCTGAACATAAAATTAACCTATACGCAGATGACATTTTACTTTATCTACAAGAACCTAAAACTTCAGTAAAGGAAGTATTTAACCTCATCACAACCTTCTCGCGTCTTTCAGACTATTCCATCAACTGGTCAAAATCAATTATCTTACCTTTAACAGAAAACTCGTGGAATCCCGCAGTTCAAAACTCGCATTATTCTTTTCCTACTGGCAATATCAGATATCTGGGCATAAATATTTCCTCCAAACTCTCAGAATTAGTTCACCTGAACTTCACTCCACTTTTGGACAAAGTCTGTGATGATCTGAGGTGTTGGAACAACCTCCCCATCTCCCTTTTGGGACGAATAGCGACAGTCAAAATGAAAATATTACCTAAAATCAACTATCTCTTCTCCATGATTCCATTTAAACCCACATCAAAGTGGTTCCAATCATTAGACTCCGCTATTGGTAAATTCTGCTCAAAGAATAAAAAGGCTAAAATCAGTTTGACTACCCTCCAGAAGAATAAATCCGAAGGGGGACTGGAGGCTCCCAACTTCATGTATTATTATTTAACCAACCAACTACAATATCTCACCAAATGGATACATCCACATGAAGAATATAACTCCTGGCTGGAACTAGAACAGTTAGATTGTAACCAGATCAAAATCTCTGATCTTCCCTTTATCACTTCCGCCCTTAAACATCATTCCTGCTTCAAGAACCCTATGATCGCTTCCACCTTGTCTGCTTGGTGGAAAGCACTGGAAATCACAGGCGCCCAATTAAAACCCAGTATACTCTCCCCAATCTGGCACAACCCTGATTTTGCAAACAATAAAATAGCTCTTTATTTCAGCAAATGGGCAGAGAGAGGAGTCACTCACCTCCATCACCTTCTGGATGACAACACATTTAAGACATATATAAACTTATTCCAAACATTTGAAATAAGAAATGGAAATTTTCTTCAGTACCTACAGGTAAAGAAGACGATTACAAGTAGAATTCCATCGCTTCAGACTACTTTACAGCCAACGGACATACAGCCACCTGACTTTGTCGAATACATTGGGAAACTGTCTCCAAGAAATAAAAAGAATCTCCCAAAAATTTATAGTTTACTCTCAAAGACACACTCTATACACCTTCCAACTCAAAAATGGGAAAAAGACTTATCCAAATCTTTTGACTCTGATTTTTGGACCCAGATCTGCGAAAATACATTTAAAATGACTAAATACACCAACTTACAATTGATCCAATTTAAGGTGCTTCACAGAACGCATATAACGCAATATAAACTGTATAAAATGGGCTTCTCTCGCTCAGACACATGTACGCAATGCACCCAAAACATGACGGACACTTACTTTCACGCTCTGTGGCTTTGTACACCCGTCTATCAATTCTGGGTAACAATCACACAGAAACTCTCCAATATTTTGGACTGCGGGATTCCGCATTCCCCAAACGTTTGCCTCATTGGTGATCTAACACAAACAGCCCTACCAGACATTCATATCCAACCCACACTTGCAGCTATCGCCATCGCCAAAAAAACTATTTTAGTTAACTGGAAAGATAAGAAAGCCCTCAACATCATCCATTGGCTGAACCTCCTCACAGAACACATTTCACTAGAGAGAATATCTGCTATCAGAAAAAACCAATTGGACTCCTTCAAAGAAAAATGGTCTCCATTTATTAAATCAATAAATATTAATCTATAGCCTCCGCTTGTATGTGGGCGTATGCCATTTCCCTCATAAAATTGTAATTATTATTCTGTCTGTGTGTATGGTCTGACTTCTCTCTGCTTTATTTCAGTTTATTAACCCTCTACCTTTTTAAGTAGGATGGCACCATGGACTTCAAGGCTGTGTGCATGCACTGGTGGTGTCCTTTCCCTGTTGCTCTTGGGGTTACTCTCTGGCTCTGCGGGGCCAGCGTGGCTCGGGCCCCTCTGCCTGGGGGTGGGTGTCCCCGGTGTCTCTCCCTTTGAGCCCTGGATCTGCTGGGTCTGTGCGCTCTCCCGGGGCCTTGGGGATGGCGGCGGCTGATCTCTTCTGGGGCGCCCTGGCTGGCCCTGGGGTTTGGGGTGGGTCGGCCCTC
>CM049572.1:1076693-1094128 GCA_027123335.1 Amphiprion clarkii
TCGGCAGCCGCCTGAAGAAATAGGCATCATCATCATCATCACCATCATCATCACCACCATCGTCATCATCACCATCACCATTATCACATTCATCATAATCATCATCATCACACCTTCATTATCACGATGATCACCATCATCATCACCATCACCATCATCATCACCACCTTCACCACCATCATCATCATCACCACCATCATCATCACCACCTTCACCACCATTATCACCACCATCAACATCACATTCATCATCACCACCATCATCATCACCACCTTCACCACCATTATCACCACCATCAACATCACATTCATCATCACCACCATCATCATCACCACCTTCACCACCATTATCACCACCATCATCACATTCATCATCACCACCATCATCATCACCACCTTCACCACCATCATCATCACCATCACATTCATCATAATCACCATCATCATCATCACCACCTTCACCATCATCATCATCACCATCACATTCATCATCACCATCATCATCATCACCATCACATTCATCATCACCATCACATTCATCATCACCATCATCACCACCACCATCATCATCATCACATTCATCATCACCATCATCACCACCATCATCATCATCATCATCATCATCACCATCACATTCATCATCACCATCATCATCATCACCATCATCATCATCACCATCACATTCATCATCATCATCACCACCACCACCACCATCACCATCATCACCACCATCATCATCATCACCATCACCATCACATTCATCATCACCATCATCATCATCATCATCACCATCACATTCATCATCACCATCATCATCATCACCATCATCATCATCACCATCACCATCACATTCATCATCACCATCACATTCATCATCACCATCATCATCATCACCATCACATTCATCATCACCATCACCATCATCACCACCACCATCATCATCATCACCATCACATTCATCACCATCATCACCACCACCACCACCATCACCATCATCACCACCATCATCATCATCATCATCACCATCACCATCACATTCATCATCACCATCATCATCATCATCATCACCATCATCATCATCACCATCATCATCATCACCATCATCATCATCACCATCACCATCACATTCATCATCACCATCACATTCATCATCACCATCATCATCATCACCATCACATTCATCATCACCATCACATTCATCATCACCATCATCATCATCACCATCACCATCACATTCATCATCACCATCACCATCACATTCATCATCACCATCACATTCATCATCACCATCATCATCATCACCATCATCATCAGGCATGGCACAGCAAATTTTGATTTCAGCTGAAAATGTTGGGTATACAATCTTCACGGGGGGTCCGAGAGGTTTTCAGTAAAATAGAGGTGACTTTGAATGAAAAACATGAATAGAATTACAGAAGACTAGATCGTAATGAATAAGTTAATTTAATGAAAAGTTAACTTACTTTTTCTTCAATGTTGTCTCACTGCATTTAGTCCTACAATTCTTACAGTTCTATAGGTCTTTAAACACTATTTACACTGGAGTTATACACTGGGCACAAAGTCACTTCTAAATTAGGGTTGCCACCTTTCAGAAATGAAAATAAAGGACGCCCACCACGGCTCCTTGGGGCCACAGTTCAGTAAAGTTGGAAAGATATTCACAGATTCAGACTTCCAGCATCAATAACTCATCAGATATAGGTTGTGAAAACATAAATGATGCCTCTTTTCCATCATTATAAGGTACACAATGTGCTACTTGATCAAACTGGGCTTGTAGCACATTGTCTACCTTACAATGATGGGAAAGAGGCACCGTTTATGTTCTGACAACCTATATCTAATGAGTTATTGATGCTGGAAGTCTGAATCTGTGAATATCTTTCCAACTTTACTGAACTTGGGGCCACTACCACCTAAGGAGTGATATATTTAATTCTGAAAAAAGCATTTAGCCATACTTAAGCTTTAAGTGCTTTATTAACGTGAAACTAAGAGTTTTGTATTGTTTTATGATCACAGGTTCTGCCTGAACAGAAGTGGCATCATTTTAAACAGTGAAATCAAACTAATAAAATGTAATGAGCAACCAGTGAGCAATACTGGATTCTGCAAAAACAGAAACTGAATGCAGAATAATGGACAAAGAAATTCTCTACAGACATTTTTCCCATCTAAATCTAAACACAGTTAATGTATTAGCTTATTTATGTGTGTATGCATGTATTTATTGATTTATTTAGTGCTGTTATCATATCAGTTCTGAGGGAGTTTTTCTTTAGATAGGCAAATGCCATTTATTGATCACATATAGGCTATTATATAAATGTTTATTAAAAACTAAAAAGCATTAAAAAATACTGAACAACTTAAGCATTTATTGAGTCACTAAAATACTGTAGAGTCTAGGACCACATCAGCATGATTCTAAGCATCCTCTGGTAAACTAACAACCAGATAGTGATGTTCCTCACTAGATCTACTTCAGGAGATGGTTAGATGATGATAAACTGTGACCTGCTGGTTGGGTTCTCTCTGTTCTCATGGTTCTTCCATGTTGGTCTCCTGATGCTGCTTTACTTCAGCTAATCCATGAGCAACAGAAAACACAGTTTTCCTTTTACCCACTGCCAGGGGTTTCTCTCTTCCCACTCACGTCTGTACATTTGCAAACGTTTTTGCTTCTGTGGACGTGGTGGAGTTTAGGGTGTAAACATTTTTAAACAGGCGGCTGCAGCGTGATCTGCTGGACCTGGCATCAGGTCCTCGCTACGTGGGTCCTACGAAGTTTATTATTGGCTGCCCTTAGTATTTCCTGTGTTTTATTTTGTTCCTTATGCAGTTTTGATGGCTGTGTGACAGACGTGTACGGGGCGTTTATGAAAATACGGAACAATTTGCGTCCCGTATTGATTCAATACGGGACGCGACAATTAATTGTCAAATAAAGGACGATTCGGTATTTTAAGGGACGGGTGGAAACCCTACTTCTAATGTCGCCTCATGATTCCACTGAAAACGATCCCAATAGTTCAAAATTCCAACACATGCCGCCATGAATTATAACAAAAGAATGCATCGAGCAATTTGATTGGTCCAATCGTTGGCAGCTAACCAATTTTGACCAATCGCAAGGCCTTTTACAATGCAGCAGGAGCTAGACTGGTTCTCTTTGTCTGTTACGCTGCGGGAGAAACGCCGAGCGCTTCTCAAAAACCGGGAGCAAAAGTAACAAAAACATACCTCACCCCCAATAAAATTTTCTCAACGGATTTGGACGATTCACAGAAATGATCAATTTGAAAATTAAAACGGCGGATTTCTGCGGAACGGCGGAAAATTGCCATGCCTGCATCATCATCATCATCACCATCACATTCATCATCACCATCATCACCATCACATTCATCATCACCATCATCACCATCATCACCATCATCGCCATCATCACCACCACCATCATCATCACCATCACATTCACCATCACATTCATCATCACCATCATCACCATCATCACCATCATCACCATCATCACCATCATCACCATCATCGCCATCATCACCACCACCATCATCATCACCATCACATTCATCATCATCACCATAGGAACATATTAACTGTATTTATCAGGTTAATAAATATTCATTCAGACGTTTTCATCTGAACCTTTAGTCAATAAAGTTTCACTGTTTTGAATTTACTAAAGAGACGTTATCCACAGTGATGTTATTAAATATTAAATATAAACGAAGTGATTCAGCATCTGTGTATCTATCAGTGTACTATCCACTACTGCAGTAGTACTATATACTACTGCAGTAATACTATATACTACTGCAGTAGTACTATATACTACTGCAGTAGTACTATCTACTACTGCAGTAATACTATATACTACTGCAGTAGTACTATCTACTACTGCAGTAGTACTATCCACTACTGCAGTAGTACTATCTACTACTGCAGTAGTACTATCTACTACTGCAGTAGTACTATATACTACTGCAGTAGTACTATCTACTACTGCAGTAGTACTATCTACTACTGCAGTAGTATATAGTACTACTGCAGTAGTAGATAGTACTACTGCAGTAGTACTATCTACTACTGCAGTAGTACTATCCACTACTGCAGTAGTACTATCCACTACTGCAGTAGTACTATATACTACTGCAGTAGTACTATCCACTACTGCAGTAGTACTATCTACTACTGCAGTAATACTATATACTACTGCAGTAGTACTATATACTACTGCAGTAGTACTATCTACTACTGCAGTAATACTATATACTACTGCAGTAGTACTATCTACTACTGCAGTAGTACTATCCACTACTGCAGTAGTACTATCTACTACTGCAGTAGTACTATCTACTACTGCAGTAGTACTATATACTACTGCAGTAGTACTATCTACTACTGCAGTAGTACTATCTACTACTGCAGTAGTATATAGTACTACTGCAGTAGTAGATAGTACTACTGCAGTAGTACTATCTACTACTGCAGTAGTACTATCCACTACTGCAGTAGTACTATCCACTACTGCAGTAGTACTATATACTACTGCAGTAGTACTATCCACTACTGCAGTAGTACTATCTACTACTGCAGTAGTACTATCTACTACTGCAGTAGTACTATCTACTACTGCAGTAGTATATAGTACTACTGCAGTAGTAGATAGTACTACTGCAGTAGTACTATCTACTACTGCAGTAGTACTATCCACTACTGCAGTAGTACTATCTACTACTGTAGTAGTACTATCTACTACTGTAGTACCGTGTGGAGGACGATGTGGTGCAGGCAGTGAACTCCCATCATGCAGTTCTCTGGTCTGTGATGGTCGCTGAGAAGGAGGGAGGGGGGCAGGAGGTGGGGCAGGAGGGGGGAGAGGGCGGGGCGAGTCACCTGCATCACAGAGTTCAATAATCAATCATCAGTAATCAATAATCAGATCGGACAGGAGAACAGCAGGAAGTTAAACGTGGTTCATGTTGCCGTGGAGACGAACCTGCAGCAGTGTCCAGGAAAATACGAACTTCACCGATTCACAGCGAAAGAGAGACTCCCTGAAACACACAGAATGTATAAATACTACATATAGTATATATTAATACTACATATAATGCACACAGAATGTATAAATACTACATATAGTATATATTAATACTACATATAATGCACACAGAATGTATAAATACTACATATAGTATATATTAATACTACATATAATGCACACAGAATGTATAAATACTACATATAGTATATATTAATACTACATATTAAATCATATATATATATATATATATATATATATATATATATATATATATATATATATATATATATATATATATATATATGTATATATACATATATTTATGTATATATTTGTGTACATATACATATATATGTATATACATATATAGAGACACTATACTGGCAAAAGTATTTGCTCAGCCATCCAAATAACCAGAACCAGGTGTTCCAATCACTTCCATGACCACAGGTGTATAAAATCCAGCACCTAGGCTGCAGACTGCTTTTACAAACATTTGTGAAAGAATGGCTCGCTCTCAGGAGCTCAGTGAATTCCAGCATGGAACTGTGATAGGATGCCACCTGTGCAACAAATCCAGTCGTGACATTTCCTGGCTCCTAAATATTCCACAGTCAACTGTCAGCTGTATTATCAGAAAGTGGAAGTGTGTGGGAACGACAGCAACTCTGCCACCAAGTGGTAGGACACGTAAACTGATGGAGCGGGGTCAGTGGATGCTGAGGAGCATAGTGCCAAGAGGTGGACAACTTTCTGCAGAGTCAGTCACTACAGACCTTCAAACTTCATGTGGCCTTCAGATTAGCTCTAGAACAGTGCTTCAGCAGAGAGCTTCATGGAATGGGTTTCCATGACCCAGCAGCTGCATCCAAGCCATACATCACCAAGTGCAATGCAAAGCGTGGGATGCAGTGGTGTAAAGCAGCCTCCACTGGACTCTAGAGCAGTGGAGACGCCTTCTCTGGAGTGACCAATCACGCTTCTCCATCTGGCAATCTGATGGACCAGTCTGGGTTTGGCGGTTGCCAGGAGAACCATACTTGTTGGACTGCATTGTGCCAAGTGTAAAGTTTGGTGGAGGGGGGATTATGGTGTGGGCTTGTTTTTCAGGAGCTGGGCTTGGACCCTTAGTTCCAGTGAAAGGAACTCTGAATGCTTCAGCATACCAAGACATTTTGGACAATTCCATGCTCCCAACTTTGTGGGAACAGTTTGGAGCTGGTCCTTCCTCTTCCAACATGACTGTGCACCAGAGCACAAAGCAAGGTCCATAAAGACATGGATGACAGAGTCTGGTGTGGATGAACTTGACTGGCCTGCACAGAGTCCTGACCTCAACCCCATAGAACACCTTTGGGATGAATTAGAGCAGAGACTGAGAGCCAGACCTTCTGGTCCAACATCAGTGTGGGACCTCACAAATGTGCTTCTGGAAGAATGGTCAAAAATTCCCATAAACACACTCCTAAACCTTGTGGACAGCCTTCCCAGAAGAGTTGAAGCTGTTCTAGCTGCAAAGGGTGGACCGACGTCATATTGAACCCTATGGATTAGGAATGGGATGTCACTGACGTTCCTCCAAGGCTGTTCAGTTGACGCATCATTTCCAATGGATGAAATCTTTAATAAAAATGACCTTGTGCTGAGCACAGGCATGTGTTATTCATGTGCATGTTATGTATGGATACCAAATTACATGTAAATTACTCTTATAAAAGTCTGTTGATCAGTTCACCACTTTTGGCAAACCTTTTTTTTTGGTTAGTGTTAAAATAACCATTCCTTTGAAGACGTATTTTTAATGTTGCGGGCTTTTATTTTGTCACCATTCCAGCAGCACAGGAAGTGATTCTCTAAGAAGCGGTTTCTTGACATGACGAAGACGCTGCGGAAAAGTCAGAAAATTCAAATAAAGATGAAAGACAACGGTTCCAGCTGTTGCTGTCTAGCAAAGGATGTGTCTAAACTTAGAAGCAGCTGGAATGGAGACAAGCTCTTACTGTGAAGGAATGAGTGAAGGACAGGAAGGTGGATTTGTGTTCAAAATAAGGCTGACGGCTGAACTTAACGTGTCTGGCTGGGGTTTGCTACATACGTGACCTAAATATGTAGCGGGACTCAGAAACAGCCCACAGTTTAATCATTTGTTCCTTGGATGATTTCCAACTGATAAATCACAGTCATTTTGTAGTAGGATGCAATCATGTGATCATCAGCAGGTAGCTGACACAGTGTTCACTTGTTGTCATGGTTACAGTGACGCCGTGCCAGCTGCTGTATCTCCCAATGGGAAATCTTTAACAAAGCTGTAGATCCAGACTATAAGCCGCATCACTGCCAGAATCTAATCACTTGGTCCTTGTATCATTTCTGACCTTCCCTGAAAATTTCATCCAAATCCGTTGCTCCGTTTTTCAGTAATATTTCACACAGACAGACAGACAGATTCACAGACAAACGTACGCTGATCGTCACGTAACTCCGCTGTTCCTTGGTGGAGTAAAACATGATAGAAAGTTCCAGATCCGCACTTTGGCCGTCTGTCCTCTGTGTATTTCTAGAATATTTCACTGTCTTCCTAGTAACACAGAGACGCTCTGACTGGGATCATGTCTGTGCAGCTGCTCCCAGTCAGTGTCTCTGTCTGTCCCCCAGCTGCTCCCAGTCAGAGTCTCTGTCTGTCCCCCAGCTGCTCCCAGTCAGTGTCTCTGTCCCCCAGCTGCTCCCAGTCAGTGTCTCTGTCTGTCCCCCAGCTGCTCCCAGTCAGAGTGTCTCTGTCCCCCAGCTGCTCCCAGTCAGTGTCTCCGTCTGTCCCTCAGCCGCTCCCAGTCAGTGTCTCCGTCTGTCCCTCAGCTGCTCCCAGTCAGTGTCTCTGTCTGTCCCCCAGCTGCTCCCAGTCAGAGTCTCTGTCCCCCAGCTGCTCCCAGTCAGTGTCTCTGTCTGTCCCCCAGCTGCTCCCAGTCAGAGTCTCTGTCCCCCAGCTGCTCCCAGTCAGTGTCTCTGTCCCTCAGCTGCTCCCAGTCAGTGTCTCTGTCTGTCCCCCAGCTGCTCCCAGTCAGTGTCTCTGTCTGTCCCCCAGCTGCTCCCAGTCAGTGTCTCTGTCTGTCCCCCAGCTGCTCCCAGTCAGTGTCTCTGTCTGTCCCCCAGCTGCTCCCAGTCAGTGTCTCTGTCTCCCAGCTGCTCCCAGCAGAGAGTCTCAGAGCTGTTTGTTTTTCACACGTCACTCCCTAAAGCTTGTTTTATGCTTACGGCGTCCGCGAGGTCCGTGCGGCTCCGTGCGGAAAAATGACGTCATTTTCGCACCCACGCCCCCTCCAGCGGCCTTTCCGTGCGCACCTCCACATTTTTCTAACCAACGCGGACGGAGCCGCACGGAAAAACATGGCGGAGGACCAGGACCTACTCGTAGCTGAAGTCTAGAAATACGTGCACTTGTATGATTCATCACACAGAGATCACCGTGGTAACCGGGTTATGAACTATTCATGGTGTGAAATAAAACTAACTGCTGAAATGCTTTTATTCGGTAAAATGCCGTGTTGTAAGTGATGTAAACCATGGCAAACTTCTTCTTCTCTAGTTTAGTACCAAAGTAGACCAGGTAGACGTGTGTTTGAGATACACTGCCCCCTGCAGTTTGGGAGCAGACGCGCACGGAGTATAAATGCACACGCGTTCTTTCGCACGGATTTCCGTGCGGATCGTTCGTGCGGAAAGTATATCCCAGCCTTAAGAGTTGCAAAACTCTCCCTAATGTTTCTGATTGTTTTTGTGTCGGCTACAGAAGGCTTCAAAGAATCTCCCGTTCAGCCGTTCATTATACAGTGATGCATGAAATGCGCTCGTCTAAAGTTCGCTCAAAAGTACAGCGTTTATTATTGATCATAACTCTGGTTTTACTTGGTCGATCAACACGATTCAAAAACTGGTAGAAAGTTCAAAATCCGCACTTTTGACACACGTTTAAAGGGAGACTCGTCGACGCTTCATCTTCCTGCTTCGTTCGATTACGCAGAGGATTAAGTAATTCACAGACATGTCGGGAGGTAATAGGAGTTAGCAGAGCTGCCGCTAATGTTTACTCCGCTCTTACGTTATTCTGCTGCTCACTGTAACGAGATCTAGAGCACTGGGATGTTTATTACAATTTTGGAGGAGTTTTCTCTCTGGAGCTTCTCCCACGAGGAAACTTTCCCTCTCTGCTGTGTGTGTGTGTGTGTGTGTGTGTGTGTGTGTGTGTGTGTGTGTGTGTGTGTGTGTGTGTGTGTGTGTGTGTGTGTGTGTGTGTGTGTGTGTGTGTGTGTGGGGACAGCTTAACCAATCAGAGCGCGGGGTGGATAGTGCTGGAGACAGAAAGCAGGACAGAGAGACGCGGCTGCATCTGAGCTAAAATAACCCAGTTTTATATTGATTTCTTCATATCGGCCCGTCGGATTAAAAAAAGGCCGATGCCGATATACGTCAAATGTCCAAATATCGGCGCCGATAATCGGTCGATCTCTAGTGTATTCACAGTAACTTTAACTATTAAATACTCTGATTACTTGCTGAGTTGAGGCTGCAGAACATCCAGAACTTTTCCCAGAATTCCTCGGTTCTCCTGGTCCCCAATCAGCAGGTGGGCGGAGTCTCTCCACTGCCCCGCCCTCAGCAGCGCCTCCTGCAGGCGGCAAGCAGCAGCTCTGGAGGCGGAGCTAGTCCACAGCTGGTCCTAGACAGGAAGCAGATAAATAACCCGATCAGATGCTCTAATCAATAACCTGATCAGATCAATAACCTGATTAAATAATCTAATCAGCAGCTCACCTGGAAGTGTGTGACGCTGAACACGCAGAGGGGCGGAGCCACAGCGAGCAGCAGGCCTCCTCTGGCCCCGCCCCCTCTGGCCCAGCTGTCAATCAGCGCTGTGAGGGCGGAGCTTACGGCGGCAGCGCGGATCGGGACACTCTGATAGGCCGCCGCACTCAGAGGGCTGCAGTCGTCATCACACAGCGGCAGAGCAGCACAGCCAATCAGAGCGCTGATCAGGGAACAATACGCTGCCTGAAGCTCCGCCCCCTCTCCCTCCTGATTGGCTGAGCCCAGAGAGAACAACCATTGAGGATCTGCAGCCTGGAACAGCTGCTCCACTCGACCAATCAGGGAGCAGGTGTCAAAGGGTGAACCAATCAGCTTCTCCTGCAGCTGAGGGAGGAGCTCTGTGATTGGATGGAGATCAGCAGAGGGGCGGGGCTTCTCTGAGGAGGAGGAGGACGAGGAGAGATGAAGGTCATGAAGTAGAGATGAGAGCTCCATCTGAGGACAGAAGAAAGAAACGTTCACTGATTGATCAGCTGATTAGATCAATAACCGATCAGCTGAAAACGTTAAAACTGAAATAGAACCTCAGAACATTCAGGAATCAAAATCAGGTTCTGGTGACGTTCAGGAAAAACTGGACTCAGTTCTGGAGGATCTAAAAGGTTCTAGAAGGTTCTACGTGGCTCTGAGGATCTGGAGCTTCATGATGATGAAGATGATGAAGATGTTCCTCCTGTTCTTCTTCTTCTACTGTTTTCCAGATGCTGACTTCATGAAGGTCCAGTTGGAGAAACACAGTTCCTCAGTTCTTCTCCCTCTGTGGTGGACGTTCTCAGACCAGTTCTGTAAGGTTCTGTAGGTTCTGATGGATCCAGATGATGTTCCAGCAGGTTCCGGTCCGTAAACGCCATCGTCTCTACGACCAGAACACAGTTTGTTCTCCAGAGAACCAGATGATTCTGTCCACAGTTCTGAAGGTTCTGACCCAGACGTTCCTCAAACACAACTCAGTTTGTCCACAGTGGAGGAACCAGGAGGTCCAGCTGAGGTTCTGTCTGTAGAACCTTGCTGGTCCAGCTGAGGTTGAGGCTGAGGTTCTGCTGTTCATAGAACGGTTCTGCAGGTCTCTGGTGTTGGTCTGAAGAACCTGAAGTTCTGCTGAAGCAGAGAAGTTCTGAGTGTTTGTGAGTCCACATGAGAAGAACTTTAGAAGAAGTTTATCTTCAGGGAGGTTCTGGTTTCCTACAACCTGAAGTCTGGAGATAAAAACATCTGGAGGACGAGGAGACATGGAACCATTTCTACCTCATTTCTGACACTTTTTGGACAAATTTTAGCTCATATTGGACACATTTTCTGGACCATTTTTAGCTCATAGACTAATTTGAGTTATTTTTCGCACATTTTAACTCATGTTGGACATTTTTAAAAGTCTTATTTAGTATAATTCAAGCTGCTGGAGATCCATCCAGCATGGTGAAACATCTACAGCTGAGGAGCAGAGTAGAGAGGAGACATGGAGATAGAAGAACATCTACAGGAGATGAGGAGATCAGAGGAGCTTTCTCCTGAAGCTCCTACCATCACAAATATCCTGTAGATGTTTTATCTGAGAACCTCCTCAGAAGTCTGAGGAAACATGAGTTCAGCTGTTAAACGACAGAAACGAAACCGGAAACAACGAAAAAGTCTGAAAATAAAAGTCTTTCTTCATAAACTCACCTGAAGCTTCTCCAGTTTCTCCAGACTTTTCGGTAAATTTTCTCTCAACGTTCGACTGAAACCCGCGGAACGTTCAGCGGGACGGACGGTGCGCTCGGAGAAAACTTCCGGCTGGATACAAACTCCGTGAGAAAGGTTCCGACGTCCGATACACCGGAAATCATTCAGAAATAAGTCAATAAAAGAATTCAAATGTAAACAGGAGGAAACGTTTCAGGGGTTAATTTACACGTAATAATAATAATAATAATAATAATAATAATAATAATAATAATAATAATAATAATAATAATAATAATAATAATAATAGTAATAATAATTAGGGTTAGGGTTGTATTATTATTATTATTATTATTATTATTATTATTATTATTATTATTATTATTATTATTATTATTATTATAGGCAATAATTTAAATTACTTATTAAATTATTTAATATAATGAACATTTGTACCTGAAACAACCTGCAGAACAATTAAAGCTGGACTCATTTTAATTATTCATGGTGTTTCATTTTTTTTTTATTTCCAGCTGCTCTTGTTTTATTTGATTAAACAGCATTAATGATTCTTTATGTCTTTACTGTTTTACTAACTTTGCTCTTTAATCTATTTATTGTGATTCTTCTGCATTAAAACCTGGACCTCAGTGTGAATAAAGATAAAACTGAAATAAACAGAAAGAGGAAATATTTAATATTTAAGTTTTCAGATCATTTATTATATTTTCTTTTCACATCACAGAATAAACAGTAAATGATGAATAAATCATAGAAATGATGTTTGTTCCTTCTGCTGCTCAGCTCCATCCTGAGGAAATGAAACTCAATCAACCAGAAAATCTAAACTTTCTACATAAACTAACAAATAAATCAATGTGTTCAAACAAGCAGAACAATAAAAACTTCTGTTCTGTCTGTGGAGGTTGTGTCTCTCTGGGTTTTTGTTTCCTGTTGTTGTTTTTTATCGTCCTCCATCAATCAATCCTTCACAGGTTCTGAAGCTTCGTCTCCTGGTGAACTTCCTCCAGTGCCTTGAAATTTTTATAGTTTTAAAAATGTGTAATTTAAACTACAGATGAAACAGCTACAGATACACACTACAGATTTAGCAACTGAAGACTAAAATAACGCCTTTAATGCACCCAGTTAAAATGAAAACTGACAACATGAAGTTAGAAAAACAACTAAAAACTCTGCTTTTCTCTTTTAAACAGGAAACTGTGATGCTGGATTTGACCAAAACTGACAAATCAAGAATGAGATTCATTTACAGACTGAAGGGAAACAGGAATTAAACTCTTTATCAGTAGGTTATCAGCTAAAACATGTAAAACCATTAAATGCTAGAATGTAAGGAAATACAGAATAAAACCATTGAAATAAATCTTTTATATCTGTGGATCTAACGTTGAATCAACAGCATCTGAAGAAAAACATTCAAATAAAACTGTAATTTACCTTCACCGTTCAAAAGTTTGGCTCACACTGAAATGTCCTTAATGTTAAAAGAAAAGCAGTTTTTTTCAATGCAGATAACATTAAATGAATGATAAATCCAGTGTAGACATTGTTAATGTGGTAAATGACTATTGTAGCTGGAAACAGCTGGTTTTTAATGGAATATCTCCATAGAGGTACAGAGGAACATTTCCAGCAACCATCACTCCTGTGTTCTAATGCTACATTGTGTTAGCTAATGGTGTTGAAAGGCTCATTGATGATTAGAAAACCCTCCAGTTATGTTAGAACATGGATAAAAGTGGGAGTTTTATGGAAAACATGGAATTATCTGGATGAACCCTAAGTTTGGTGTAAATAAACCTGAACTAGAATCGTTGCTTAAATACTCAGTAAACCAGCCGAGACTCAGATTGTTAATATTATCTTCTAGAACCTTTGATTATCTTTTCTTTTCTCTTATCTAACAATAAAACTCTCCACAAATCAAACACCACTTTAGTTGTAACACATTTCAGAGCTCAGATCAGAACCGGTTCCTGTTACTGATGGTGTATAAAGAGACTTTCAGCTCCAGTCCTGCAGATAAAACTGTCAAAGTTCAGGAAGACGTGAGCAGGTAAAGTCAGAAACCTGAAGAAAGTACACAAATCCAAACAGGAGAAAGTGTGACCAGAAGAACGTAGACGCTGCAGGAAACTGCTGGAACTCGTCTGGTTTGGGCTGTTAGCGGCGACATTAGCAGCAGATTAAAGCCAGCACACGCGTTTTAAACTGATTTTTCTTCTCTTCTTATAGGCCATAAATCAGCCTCAGCGTTTCCGAGCCATTTACTCAGAAAGAACCACATCAGAGCAGAAAGTTCAGCTTTGAAGCGATGCTGTTTGTTCAGGTTTCAAAGCAGGAGGAAACGTTTTGAAGCCGTTTGTGTTTGAAGCTGCAGTCAGAGGATGTAATTAACACTCAAACCGCTAAATGTTCATCATTTCAACACAGTTCACAGATTTTCCATCACATCAAACTGTGTTTAACATGAAAAATACATGTTTTCTTTGCTATAAAGGACCAATTAGATTACAGGCTTCGTTTTAAACACGTTTCCCTTTAAATATTATTATTATTATTATTATTATTATTATTATTATTATTAATAATAATAATAATAATAATAATAATAATAATGCTTCGTTCATCATCTTTTATCATCTGAACCTCAGGCTGTTGTTTTCCTGCCACATGCTAGCTCACTTAGCATCTAAACACATCTACAGTTTTTAACATGAAAATATAAAATTAAACTCTCAGTGAACAGCTCACATACAAGAGCTTCGTTTTGTGATTCTTGGACAGAAAATCTGAGCATGAAAACAGGTTTGAAGCTAACATAGCATTAGCATTTAGCATCTTGAAGGACAGAAAGCTAACTGGCTGTTAGCATGTCATGTTTACAGATGCTAACTTTCTTTATTTTTTAACGAGGTTCAGCTACAGATCAGGTATCCGTGTAAGAGACTGTAAATTAAGATTTCAGGTTTCAAAACAGCTCAAGGTTTAGTTAGCTCGAGGATAAGGTAGCTCAGGGTTAGAATAGTTTTAATAAACTCAGATAATACGACAGTAGAGTCGATGCTAAAATCTGAGCTTAACTGTTGGGTTAAAACAACTCAGGCTTATCAACATGGCTAGTCTGGCAGCTAGCATGACAGCTAGCCTGGTGGTTAGCCTAACAGCTAGTGTGAGAGTTAGCTTAACTGTTGATGGTTAGCTTAAGAGCTGGTGTAACAGTTTTCAGACATTTTGCCTGATGGTTAACCTTACATTAAGCCTGGAAGTTAGCCTGACAGCTAGCCTGGTGATTAGCCTGAAGGTTAGCTGGACAGCTAGAATCACAGCTAGCTTGATAGTTAGCCTTACAATCTGCCTGATATTTAGTTTGACTGTTAGTCTAAAGGTTGGCCTAATGATTAGCCTGATTAGCCTAACTTGATGGTTAACCTGATAGCTACCATGATGATTAACCTGATAGCTAGTTTGATGGGTAGCCTGACAGATAGCTTAATGGTTAACCTGACAGCTACCATGATGATTAACCTGACAGCTAGTTTGATGGGTAGCCTGACAGCTAGCATGACAGCCATTTAGCCAACAGTTAGCCTGTCCTAGACCAGGTTAGCTTCTCAGCACTAGTTTCCAAAGTGAGCTTGAACTGTGTTGAACTTATGGAACTAAAATAACCTGATGTAAATCAGGTTAACTGAGACAAACCTGGATAAACTAATTGAGTTACCCGCAGTTTAAACCAGCTTAGGGTTTAGGATAGCTTGAGATTAGCTCAAGACTCTTTCAACTTTACATCCAAAACCTCCTGAACGTTCACTGAGTCAGAATTAATAAACAGACCTGAACTTCCTGTGATCTAACTTAGGTTTGCTCCAGCGCTAATACTAATGCTAATGCTAATAATAATCAGTGTGTTTGAGAAATGAGTCTTTATGGAAGGAAGTCTCTGATTCATCCGCCTCCTGTTTACTTTTCCTCCTGACAGGAAATTAAAGAGCAGATAAGAAGCATGAACACACACACACACACACACACACACACACACACACACACACACACACACACACACACACACACACACACAGGTGAACAGGTGAGTCCAGGTGAGTTTAGGTGAAGCAGGTTTTAATGGTTATAGGTCAAAGGTCAGGTTCACATCAGCACGTCTTTAAAATAAACTCACAATAAATCCCTTTAATTAACAAAACGATCTCTAAAGTTAACGACTTAAAGCAGAACGTCCTCTGTTCCACCGTCTGAGATACGTAGAGTCAGAACGTTGACGAACCACTGGAGGAGAATTTATTCACTGTACAAAAATAACTTTAGTCTCATCAACAGCAGCTGGTTGTTTACTAAACTAAACCCTGATAGAGTCTTTACAAAACAAAAACACACCTGAACAACAAT
The DNA here is from genome assembly GCA_027123335.1 of Amphiprion clarkii. Classification (NCBI taxonomy): domain Eukaryota; kingdom Metazoa; phylum Chordata; class Actinopteri; family Pomacentridae; genus Amphiprion; species Amphiprion clarkii. The sequence goes on from CM049572.1 coordinate 1,092,738, forward strand.
GTCTGATTTGTTAAACTGTTAAAGCTAATGTTAGCATGTAAGGCTAACTAGCATTCTGCCTACAGGGAGGATTAACATTAGCTCCATAGAACCACTAATCAAGAGGTATAGAAAGAGTCATGGTACCACTAATCAGAGCTGATCTTTGGTCAGATGGAGATAGCTTATTTGGGCTCAGGTAGAGTCCAGATGTTGGTGAGAACCTGACCAGGGTGACCACAGTGGATGGATGGTCCTGACAGTCAGCTGATGTTCTCTGGAATCATCAGACATCTCAGTGATCTCCATCATGACGTTCATCCTGGTTCATGTTTGATGTCAGGATGATTCTGCTATAATAATATATAATAATTAGTGAAGGCAATTAGACTGGAGGGGCGGGGCTTAGCAGACTGGATGGGCGGGGCTTGACAGACTGGAGTGGCGGGGCTTGGCAGGCTGGAGGGCGGGGCTTAGCAGACTGGATGGGGCGGGGCTTAGCAAACCACCAGCTGTAGTTAACGAGGCGTCCTGCAGTGGAACCAGTTTATTATCTGATATCAGAGAACATTACAGAGAACACGTCTGAAGAAGAACATGGAGACAACATGGACACGCAGGGATGTGTGTGTATCTGTGTGTGTGTGTCTATGTGTGTGTCTTTGTGTGTCACTCCTCTGTTTCTTCTTCTTCTTCTTCACTGTAGTCGCTCAGTGGAAACTCTCGACTCTCCTTGTGTGTGTTGTAGCTTTTCCTGTGCATCACACACTCCTGGTCGATGATGGCCTGAAACACACAACATTTAATGATTTATTCACTTATTTATTTATTTATTCTACACAAACTGGACCAGCATGTTCTAAAGAGTCCACAGGTTCTACCAACAATTCTGGAGATATTGAACTATTTACACTCTGACATGTAGCTTTTAATTTCTGTCATATTGTCTGATTTAGTTTATTTTTGTGTCTTATTTGTGTTCGTCTTTTCTCCGTTTGCATCACTTATTTCAGTATAAACATGGATGTATATAAGGAGATATTTGTGAATATTTTCCATCTCAACATTTGTTCTAAAATCACATTCAGCAGGTTATATTCTCATTAAATATGAGTCTGTTTGAACGACATCTGAGGAAATATTAAAGATAAAAACCTGAAGTTTTCGCTCTTATTCCTCATCTGTTTCTCATCATGTCACTGATTCAGGATCTGGAGTTCCATCTTTGAGCAATTTAACAACCAAACCCAGAATCAGAAGTTAACCAGTGATGTTTTCAGAACCGTAAGCAGCTGCAGCTCAGAAACAGAAAACTAAACTCATAAAATAGTTTCATATGAAATACTGGGAACTAGAAATGAGTGAAGTTATTTTAGTTGAACTTTCAGAACTGAGCAGGTTGGACAAGTTGA
>CM049572.1:1094228-1226728 GCA_027123335.1 Amphiprion clarkii
ACCACAAAAACTGAAGTGTTGATCGATCGTCTGATCCGAGCGGAGTTATATTTGAACTCCCCAAAAATCAGAAATGATCGATCTGTTTGTCTGACAGAGTCTGGATCAGTGACACGATGAGAAATAAGAGAGGAAATGATCTGAGATTAGATAAGGAACATTTACTGCAACGTGTTTGATTATACAAACACACACACTGAACACACACACACACACACACACACACACACTGTAAACACACACACACACTGTAAACACACACACACACTGTAAACACACACACACACTGTAAACACACATACACACTGTAAACACACACACACACACACACTGTAAACACACACACTGTAAACACACACACACACTGTAAACACACACACACACACACACTGTAAACACACACACACTGTAAACACACACACACACACACACTGTAAACACACACACACACACACACACACTGTAAACACACACACACTGTAAACACACACACACACACACTGTAAATACACACACACACTGTAAATACACACACATACACACTGTAAACACACACACACTGTAAACACACACACACTGTAAACACACATACACACTGTAAATACACACACACACTGTAAACACACACACACACTGTAAACACACACACACACACTGTAAACACACACACACACTGTAAACACACACACACACTGTAAACACACACACTAAACACACACACACACACACACTGTAAACACACACACACTGTAAACACACACACACACTGTAAACACACACACACACTGTAAACACACACACACTGTAAACACACACACACTGTAAACACACACACACTGTAAACACACACACACACACTGTAAACACACACACACTGTAAACACACACACACACACTGTAAACACACACGCTGTAAACACACACACACTGTAAACACACACATACACACTGTAAACACACACACACACACACACACACTGTAAACACACACACTGTAAACACACACACACTGTAAACACACACACACTGTAAACACACACACACACACATACACACTGTAAACACACACACTGTAAACACACACACACTGAACACACACACACTGTAAACACACACACACACTGTAAACACACACACACTGTAAAGACACACACACTGTAAACACACACACACTGTAAACACACACACACACACACTGTAAACACACACACACTGTAAACACACACACACACACACACTGTAAACACACACACACACATACTGTAAACGCACACACTCACACACACTCTGTAAACACACACATACTGTAAACACACACACACTATAAACACACACACCCTGTAAACACACACACACACACACACACACTCTGTAAACACACACAGATCAATAAGTGTGTGTAATGTGTGTGTAATTGAAGGAGTATTAAGCAGAAATGTTTCCTCTGCAGCTTTGAAGGCAGCAGCCTCTGATCTGTGATCAGTCTAATCGCTGTGTAATGACTCCACACACACACACACACACACACACACACCACACACACACACACACACACACACACACACACACACACACACACACACACACACACACACGCACACGCACAAATGCACTCTTCCTGCTTCCTGTTCAGACCTGCAGCTGATTTAAAACCTTTCCAGGTGAGTCCGATGACATCATCTGTTTTCAGTGAGCTGACCAATCAGCACACAGAGGCTCTCAGGTTTCAGAGGTGACAGGAAGAGGCTTCAAACGGACTCAGAAGTACATCAACTCTGGTTTGTTTGTTGTTTTCCTCATTTTATCTCATAAAGGACAGGATTTAAACCTCAGCAGCTCCTTCCAGCTGCAGTTGTTCTCTTTATTATTATTATTATTATTATTATTATTATTATTATTATTATTATTATTATTATTATTATTATTATTATTATTATTATTATTTAGGACAGCATTATAACCAGGTCACCTCTCCTGGTCTGGACGTTGGTCAGAGGCTTTACTTGTTTCACTGGTAACAGTCGGTTTGTTAGACCAGCGTACAGCAGCAGGAATCCTGAGTACATCACTTCAATGTTAATGATCAGTAATCTGATTACTTCTAATAGTAGAGTATTCTCTCTGATGTCAAAGTACAAACTGCTTCTTTAGTCCTTCATATGTCCTCCTTTATTTCTGATGAGACTCAATCCTCTTCAGCATGGAGCAAACCAGAGTCCACTCATTTCTGCAGCTCCAGATCATCATACCGCCACCTCCGTGCTTCACTGTCAGGACCATGCATCCACTGTGGTTGTCCTGGTCAGATTCTCACCAAACATCTGGACTCCATCTGAGCCCAACTCATTGATCTTCATCTGACCAAAGATGAGCTCTGATTAGTGGTACTATGACTCCTTCTAGACCTGATTAGTGGTACTATGACTCCTAGACCTGATTAGTGGTACTATGACTCCTTCTAGACCTGATTAGTGGTACTATGACTCCTAGACCTGATTAGTGGTACTATGACTCCTTCTAGACCTGATTAGTGGTACTATGACTCCTTCTAGACCTCCTGATTCCTGCTGACTCTGTGCTTCACTGGTTTTTAGTTTCTCACTGATCTTCCTGGATCTTTTCCATCTCTGTCGAGTCTCTCAGTCAGATGTTTCTCTTCCTCTGCTCAGTTCTTTTCCATGTGGAGCTGTGATGCAGACATAGATAGACCCAGTCCATAGGTCCAGGACTGAGAACGTTCTGCTGTTCTCAGCTCATTTAGAACCATGTTCATCAGTTAGACTTTGGAGCCTGAATGTTTAATTTAGTTTTGTACTGGATTTGTTTTTAATTCTTCATCGGAGTAAATATTCTGCTGTTCTACTTAGAAATAATGCAAATATTGAGAGTGAGAATTTAAGTGATATTACACAGGAATGTTTTCACTGCTGCTGGAGACGATACAGGACACAAGTATTTCTGTCTTTAGTGCAGTCTGCAAACAGCAGCTAACTAGTAGTGAACCGGTGACACGTAGCTAACTACTAGTTAGCTAGAACAAACTAGCTAGAAGAGACTCTGTAACGTCTCCTGATGTTTCCAGATGTATATTTACCATTTTCTCCTCTCGGACTTCAGGGTTACGTAACAGGAAGCAGAGTGGAGCGTACAGGATGTTGATGACTCCGATAAACACCATGAGGCAGGGAAAACCCACCGCCTGGACCAGAGCGCCCCCTGTGGACGGCCCTGGAACAACACAAACACCAGTTACTTCCTGAAGATGATGGATCTGCTGGTGTCTTTATCTGGAGATGACAGATCAATGATCTCATCCGTTACCGATAGCGAAGCCCATACACAGAGCCACGTCAGCGATGGCGTAGACGCTGCCGTAGACGGAGGCGTGGCGGATGTCGACCAGGTAACCCATGATGGCCATCATGGAGGAGTCCACCATACCTGAAGCACCACAACACGGCTGTCACCACGGTAACACAACAACATGATGAGGCTCATTTTTCAACAAATCCACCAAGTTCACGTCAGGTCAAGAAACTCGAGTGAAATCCAGGATCCAGGATCAAATGTAATCAAACGAAACATCCAAGTTAATTATGTTTACTTATTGATTAATCATGTCGAAGAACTTTGATATTTGAAAATTAAAAATAAATGAAAATGTTTGATAGTCACCGATAGCAAAGCCCAGACCTCCGTTAGGTCCAATCAGACCGTAGATGCTGGTGGCAAAAGGAACCTACAAAGACATAAACATACAAACATAAACACACAAACATAAATACAAACATAAACACACGTTACTGCTGCTAAAATGTGAATTTAAAAATGCTAATAAATAGAAACTTAGTGAGCAAATTAATTTAAGGAAAGTAAAAATCAAAGGCTCAGCTCTCTTAGATGGATGAGTGAAGGAATGAATGGATGACTGATCAAAAGATGGATGATGGGTTGGATGGACAGATTACTGGATGAATGGATGGATGATTGATTAGGTGTTTGGATTAGCAGATCGATCTTTGGATGGACGGTTGGACTAAGATGAATGAACTGATGGACAAACGACTGGATGATGAACGGGTGATCAATTCATTCATGGATGGATGGATGATTGGTTGGTTGGATGGATGAGGTTGGATGATTGGTTGGATGATTGAATGGATGATTGGTTGGATGATTGATTGGATAGATGGATGGATGATAGGTTGGATGATTGGATGGATGAATGGATGAGGTAGGATGATTGGATGATTGGTTGGATGATTGGTTGGATGGATGGATGATTGCTTGGATGATTGGATGGATGAATGGATGAGGTTGGATTATTGGATGGTTGGACGATTGGTTGGATGATTGGTTGGATGATAGATGATTGGATGGTTGGATGGATGATTGGTTGGATGGATAGATGAGGTTGGATGATTGGACGGTTGGATGATTGGTTGGATGGATGATGAGGTTGGATGGTTCGATGGATGAGGTTGGATGATTGGATGGTTGGATGTTTGGATGATTGGATGGATGGATTGATGAGGTTTGATGATTGAATGGATGGATGGATGGATTAGGTTGGATGATTGGATGGTTGGATAATTGGATGGATGGATGGATGAGGTTGGGTGATTGGATGGATGGATGATTGGTTGGATGATTGGATGGATGAATGGATGGGGTTGGATGATTGGTTGGATGGATGGATGACTGGTTGGATGATTGGATGGATGAGGATGGATTATTGAATGGTTGGATGATTGGATGGATGATTGGTTGGATGGATGGATGGATCGATCGATGATTAGTTGGATGATTGGATGGGTGATTAGATGGATGGATGGATGGATGCGGTTGGATGATTGGATGGATGAATGGATGAGGTTGGATGATTGGATGGTTGGATGATTGGATGGTTGGATGGATGGATGAGATTGGATGGTTGGATGATTGGATGGATGGATGGATGGATGGATGGATGGATGGATGGATGGATGGATGGATGGATGGATGGATGGATGGATGGATGGATGGATGGATGGATGAGGTGGTACTCACACACAGCAGACTGACGCCGACGATGAACATCCCCAACATGGAGCAGAGCCACCTGGAAACACAAAACCAGCAGCAGTTACCAGAAAGCGCCAGGATCAGGTCTGAACAGGACTTAAGATCCAGTTTCCAGAAGAGTTAATCTGCTGATTTAACTGCTGAACGGAGTCCCAGGAAACGTCTTCATCATTGTGGAGCTTAAAAACCGGAGAGGAGAGATTAAGTTCTGCTGGAGGAGTCAGAGTTTATCTTTACCGATTAATACAGAAACAACATTTATGATCATCAAAGTGTTGGAGAAAGGTTTTCATACGGTGAAGACAGAAACTCAAACAGTCCTTTGAAACTTTTCAGAATCAGACGTTATTGATCCCTGAGGCCAGAGCCGAACCATTTCCAACCTGAACCTTAAAACCTCGTCTTCTGGACTCCAAAGGTTTCTGGAGAATCATTCTTTAGATGCGCCATGCTTCTTTTGGCATTTTTTGTGGTTGTTCTGTTGATTTTTAACAAGTTAAGAGTTCCTTCAGAGATCCCTGATTCACTGGGTCTCTGTTAGATCTGTTCAAAAACAATCACCATCTTTTGATTCTAACCTTCAAACATCCCATCAAAGGTCCGTCCCAAAGAGACTAAACTGGACTTGTCAAAGATGAGGCGTCTTTCCACTGCAGGATGAGATGTTTCCAGGATCAAACAGCTGCAATCAGCATGTTAACTCTAAAATTACACATCAATATGCAGGATTTTATACGCTTTGTAGATAAATATTGCAGTTTTTTGATAATTTCATATGGAAATATCCAGGTTTTTACATTTTTATATGGTAATATCCAGAGTTTTGACACTTTCACGTGGTAACATCCAAGTTTTTTAATTTTTTGAGGATTAGTATTCAGGTTTGTGACATTTTTGAGGTTTAATATTCAGTTTTGTGACACTTCCATGTGGTAAATTCTACATTTTTGACACCTGTGTGTGGTAACATCCAGGTTTTTTGACATTTTTCAGGGTTAATATCTAGATTTTCGATACATTTTTGTGGTAATATCCACGTTTTTGAAATTTTTATATGGTAATATCCACATTCTAAAAAATTTATATGGTAATCTCCAGGGTTTTTAAATTTTTATATGGTAATATGCAGGTTTTTAAAATGTTATATGGTAATATCTTGAGTTTTGACACTTTTGTGTGGTAAAATCCAGGTTTTTGAACATTTTATGTGGTAATAGCCACATTTTTGAAAATTTCATATGGTAATATCCAGATTTTAAAAGTTTTCATATGGTAATATCTTGGATTTTGACACTTTTCTGTGGTAATATCCAGGTTTCTTAAATTTGTGAGGATTAATATTCAGGTTTGTGACACTTTCAGTTGGTAAAATCTACATTTTTGACACCTGTGTGTGATAACATCCAGGTCTTTAACATGTTTGTGTGATAAACTACAGGTTTTTTGACACTTAGATGTGGTAATATTTAGATTTTTGAAACACTTTTACATTAACATCCAGGTTGTTTACACTTTTGTTATCTCATAGCCACGTTTTTGACAATTTTCTGCATTAATGCCCAGGTATTTGACATGTTTATGTGTCAATATCTAGATTTTTGAGATTTTTTAGCAATAATTTCAGGTTTTTGACTATTACGTTGGTCACAAGTCGATCTTTGAACCTATACTAGGTTAATATTCAGGTTTTGACAATTTGGCATGTTGATATCCAAATTTTAGATTGTTCTGAGTGGTAATATCCAGGTGTGAAAGGTGTTCCACAACAACAACAAATACCACCGACCGTCCCATCTTGTTGGCCAGAACTCCAAACAGGTTTGTTCCGATCAGGTAGGAGATGCTGGCAGGGAGGAAGGCCATACCTGCAACACAACACACCTGTAAGAGGCAGCATCGTCCACAGAGCTGCTCAACAGTATTCAGGTTCATTACTCAAAATATTAGCTCTTCACATTCTCATTTATCCTTAAGATAGAAGTTTCTTTAAAAAACTTTAAGTTTGCAGAGATGCAGAAGGAAGGAATGGTAAATGGTCTGTATTTACATAGCACTTTACTATACCTGAAACAATACTCAAAGCTTTACATTATACATCACATTCACCCATTCACTCACACATTCACACACTGATGGTGGAAGCTGCCATGCAAGGCGCTAACCATGACCCATCAGGAGCATCTAGGGGTTCGGTGTCTCACTCAGGGACACCTGGACATGAGCTCACCAGGCCAGGGATCAAACTGGTAACCCTCCAGTTACAAGACGGCCAGTCTACCCACTGAGCCATGCCACCCCTTAAGAAGGAAGGAAGGAAGGAAGGAAGGAAGGAAGGAAGGAAGGAAGGAAGGAAGGAAGGAAGGAAGGAAGGAAGGAAGGAAGGAAGTGGGGAGCGGACTCTGGATCGTACCAAGTTGCCATTTAGGGGAGCACATGGTCTGCATCATCCAGATGGGCAGTGTGGGCTCCAGGATGGCCACGCCCATGTTGGCGAAGCACAGAGAGCCTACAGGTGAGCAGACAGACAGACACACCTGGAATAAAACACATTCCTCCTGTTCTTCCTGGTTTGGTGGACAAACTGAAGAGTCTGAATTCCTCTCATTTCAGATGATGTCTTTACAGGATTGTTCTGGTTCATTTATTCCTGCTGTATTTCCATTAGAGCAGCTATGATCTCAGTCCACCAACATTTAAATAAAGCTGAAATCTAAACCTGCATCCACCTGAAGACAGGCGATCTCAGCTGGTACTGATTCTCGTACTGGAGTTAATATTTAGTCTCTGTTAGCTCCAACAGATGTTCAGGTGTTAATCTGTAAGAAACCAGGTGAGTGGAAGCTTCTTACCTGCACTGATGAGAATGTACGGATCTTTCAGCAGCGTCAGTAGCGGCGTTCCCTCCACACTCTGAAACACAAACAGGACACCAACAAACTGAGACGACAAGTTTTAGAACAACCTCAGTTTATTTTTCACAGACAAACCAAAACTTGATTTACAGTGATGTTTTTATTTGACCAGTCAGGTTTCTTCTGACTGGAAATGACTGGCTCAAGACTTCAAAATGACTCAAAGATGGTTCAAAACAACTCCAAGACAGTTCAAAATGATTCCAAGACAGTTCAAAATGATTCCAAGATGGTTCAAAATGACTCCAAGATGGTTCAAAATGACTCCTAGATGGTACAAAATGACTCCTAGATGGTTCAAGATGACTCCTAGGTGGTTCAAAATGACTCCTAGATGGTTCAAAATGACTCCTAGATGGTTCAAAATGACTCCAAGTCAGTTCAAAATGACTCTTAGGTGGTTCATCTTACTATCGCAATTTCTTGTAATAAAGTGGTATTTTATATGATTTTTTTAAGGACTTTCTTCCTTAATATTTGAATTATACAGGTAAATTGTCATCATAAATACCAGGATAACTTTACCTCAGTATATAAGCTAAACTGTGACCTGACATAAAGAGATGTTACGACATATTATCATCATCTGACTGATCACGTTTATGAATTCTTCTCGCCACAGATATTGGTGAACTCACCCCAGGAGAGATCTTTGAAGGCTGCAGGATGCAAAGCTGCAATGCTGCAACACAAAGAGGACAGGAGACGATTCATCTGTTAAAATACTCGATAATTATTTAGACAATTTATGAGTAATTTTTAAGTAAAACAGTGTTTTTTCAGCTTCTTCAGTGTCAATATTTTCTGGTTTCTGTGACAGTAAACTGAAAATCTTTGGATGAAACAAAACATTTAAGGAAACTCTGATCCACATTTTTCACCATTTTAACACATTTTAGAGACCAAACAGCTGACTGATTAGTCTGAGAATGAAACCTATGGTGGTTCAGCGCTTCAGTCTTTACAGTCTCACCTCCGTCAAACACGGCCAGGAGGGCGAGGATCAGGAAGGGGGCGCTCTTCCCCACAAAGTCGTACATCACGCTGCCGAATGGAGCTCCGACTGAAACACAACAAAGAATGATTCCGTGTCATTTTGAACATGCTAGTTTTATTAGGCAGAAAGTATCCATGAAGTCTTTGTCATTGTGCCGGTTGCTAGCTAAACTCCTAGATAAGTCTTTGTCATGGTGCCCATTGGTAGTTAAACTCCTACATAAGTCTTTGTCACGGTGCGCGTTGCTAGTTAATCTCCCACAATACTCTGTGGTTGTAGTTTGAGTGACGCCTCCTCTGGTCTCTACAGTATTAAACAGAAAGAGGCTCCACCTGGTGGAACAAGTAGGAACTACAGCTGATCTACATTCACTGACATGTACATTCTTCTTCTGCCCCATCGATAAATATATAGTTTTAATCATCTATATTACTGACAGAAAAGAATCAGTTACCAATGAATTATTGATATTTTTGATTCAATTTGTCATACACTGATTCCATTAAAAATGCTCCCTATCCATAAAAATAACCATCCTTTAATGTTTTAAGGGGTTTGGTGGTTTATACATATTTTAATCTAAAGATCTGGATAATAAAGATTAGGTCAAGACACTTATTTAAAACAACACCCAAAGTTCTGTCCATTACAAGGAATAACTTTGAAATTATGAATTAATCACAAAAATGTAAATATTGACCTTATAGTGTTATTTATGGTGAGAATTTACCAAAATAATTTACAGATTAGGGATAAAACCCTACAAACATCACCTAAAACATTCACCTGACTATAATACACAATATAGCACAAAAATGAAAAACTGTGGGGATTAACTTGACAGAAAGAGCAAAAAAACACAAAAACCCAACAATCCAAGGAATTTCCTGCTTCATTCACTGTTTAAATATCAACACCAGCTGCAGTATTTTACTGTAGTTTAACAGTAATATTAGCTGTTGGTCTTACTCAGGACTCCCATGGCCAGTCCTCCCAGAGCCACGCCCATCGCAATGCCTCTTTCCTCGTCATCGGTGTAAACGCTGGCCAACATCCCCAGACCTGAAGATACAACGCTCACAATCACACTTAAAACATATGATAATAATAATAATAATAATAATAAGAAGAAGAAGAATAATAATAATATAACATTAATTATCAATATCAGCTGTTTGTTTGATTTTAACCTGGATGTTATTTAACAGCTACATCCAAGTCAAATATAAAATCATTTTAATATAAATCAATGTATTTAATGTGGAAGTTTGATGCTGAGAACTGTTAAAATAAATGTTGTTTCCACTAAAAATGTACAAAACTTAACGAGACATTTCTCCTCAAAAATTGTGTTTATATATTTTTTGCTAATATTCTTCAGACATGTTAAGTTTTTCTATATTTTATTAATAATATCTGACATTTTTGAGATTTTATTGCTCACTTTTTTCATTTTTGAGACTTTTTTGTTCATTTTCTTACATTTTTGTGACTTTTCTTATTAATTTTCTTACATTTTTTACTTATGTGTTCACTTTTTTTACATTTTTGAGATTTTTTTGTTCATTTTCTTAGATTTTTGAGACTTTTCTGTTCACTTTCTTACACTTTTGAGACTTTTTTGTTCTTTCTCTTACATTTTTGTGACTTTTCTAATTCTTTTGTTTTTACATTTTTGAGATTTTTTTTGTTCATTTTCTTACATTTTTGAGACTTTTCTGTTCACTTTCTTACACTTTTGAGACTTTTTTGTTCTTTCTCTTACATTTTTGTGACTTTTCTAATTCTTTTTTTTTACATTTTTGAGACTTTTTTATTCATTTTCTTACATTTTTGAGACAGTATTCTGATTACAGGTGAGTTTACAGGTGACATTATTCCGTTAAGTGTACCTGCCACTGAGGAGAAGGACGAGCCGATTCCCTGCAGAGACCGAGCGAAGAACAGCAGAGCGTAGGTTCCTGAAAATGCAAACACTGACAAACACAACGACGTCAGAGGAAACTCTGTTCAATAAAACCTTTATTTAAATCAGATGACGACTTACTGATGGTCGACACAAACATGATGATGAAACCAGCAAACATGGGGATGTGGTAACCGATCCTGCAGGACAGAAGCAGGAAATTAACGCTGATTTAAACCTAAAATAATAATAATAATAATAATAACAACAATAATAAATAACAATGAGATACCTGTTGGTGAGCGGACCAACAAACGGGTTGACAAGCAACTGGACGAGAGCTTTAGAAGCAAACAACAAACCAACTCGAACATTTTCCTCCTCAAGAAAAACACTGTCCTGAAGACAGGAGGACTCCTGGAGGAGGAAACAAGGAGACGAGGAGAGGAAGCAAGGAGAGGAAACAAGGAGAGGAAACAAATGAGATCAAAGTAAAAGAAAGGAGGAAAGACGACAGACTGTTAACCTGATGGATCAGCAATGAAGATGATTATTGATCATTGATGAATTGATTATGAAATGATGAACTGCTGTCCACCTACAGCAGTGTCGTTGACCTCCGAGGTCGGTTCGGTCGGGTCCGTAGGTTTGGTGTCCGGCGTGGCTTCGGCCCGGTTCTCCTGCAGGCTGAAGGTCGAGTTGTCAAACAGAGACACCAGAGGAGGGAAGGTGGAGGGAGTCTGCTCCGACTCCGTACCCAGGACTGGAGCACCACGGCTGGGCTGAGGCAGCTGTGGAAGGTCAGAGGAGGGGAGCTGTGAGGGCGCGGTGCCCAGGCGGGATGCACCGAGGCCGGGTAGAGGGAGCAGGGAGGGCTGGGCGGTCTGGGGCTCAGGACTGGGGTGCTCCATGGCATAGAGGAAGGTTGGGATGATCGGCACTGAAGGAAGAAGATCGATAAATTAGAAACGATTATTGATCCAGTCACACATCATAACAATAATTAATGATGGTCACAAACTGTCCTGTTACCATAGCAACCTCTGGTCGGGTGATGCAGGTAGAACCAGAGAGGGAGGAGGTCAGGGGGATGGATGGGTCAACAGAACATTGAACTTTAACACAGGAGAACACAGACTACATTTTTATTACTCCGCCAACAAGGACCAAGTGATAAGATTTTGGCAGTGATGCGGCTTATAGTCTGGATCCACGGATTGGTTCAAGATTTTATGTATCATTGCCAGATAGCAGCACGGCGTCACTGTAACCATGACAACAAGTGAACACTACATCAGCTGATTGTGATCCTACTACAAATCCACCGCTGAGGACTTATCAGGACTTATCCATCAGAAATGATCCAAGGACTGAGCAGCCTTGGAGGAGGACTGAGCAGCCTTAGAGGAGGACTGAGCTCTCTGAGAACAGTCACTCAGCTGCACCACAGTAAGACTGGAGGAGACTTTTAAACGGAGAAAAGTTCTTGGAGACTTCTACAAGGTTTAACAGATGGCTGAGGGAAACTGATCTAACTGCGATGGTTCCCACAGTTCAGCGTAATGTGTTTAACTGTCTTATTCTGTCTGAGCAACAGTCCAAAATACAAAAATATTAAGTTTACCCTGATTAAAGATGGAAAATATTTGACTTTTATGCTTGAAAAACGACTTACTTAGAAGTTACTGCTATAAAATGTGTATTTTAGACTCATCAGTAACTGATTTTAGAGCCTAGATTGATTTGTAGACGTAAAAAACTATATGACAATTTAATAAAGGGCCTCAGCAGCAGAGAGCTGAGAGTAAAAGAACAGAAGATTTGACCTGAGAGAAGACAGGAGGAGACAACCGTGAACTCTGACAGAAGACTTTAAAGTTCACGGTCAGGAGGTGAGGAGTGTGTGTTTGTGTGTTTTTATCAGTGTGTGTGTGTGAATTCTTGTCCTCTGCAGCCTTTACATTCAGCTCTGACTCTAACAGCTGCCGACAGTTTTGACCTCGAGGGTTTCCGTTGCGTCACAGATCTGGTTTACTGAGTCTCCATGCAGGAATTCAGCTGAAACTACAACCAATGATCAGCTCATCAATTAGCTTTTATCAATCTCCAGGTATTCTGATCATCAATTAATAGGTTTGACACATTTTCTAAGAAGAAAAGGTCTTAGTTGGATTATGTTCATTTTGTCGTTTCTTACTTTAGAACAGCGTTACTTTTTTAGCTGACAACTGAAGAAGGAAAATATGGTTTTTACCGTGCTGGTCAGCAACATAAAAACCATCTTGGGTGAAAATCGTCCCTCCAGAGGGTCCAATCCGGTCCAACTTTGTAAAGTGTAAAAATTACAGAGAAGACAATAACCTCAAATTGTTCCAAAAAACAGTTTCTGGACCTCGACAAGTATTTTGTCTTGCTTTTGTTGTTTTTTGCCTTTTTTGGTCTGACTTTTGTCGTTTGTCTCAAGTTTCTGTTGCTTTGTTTCTCATTTTTGTTGTTTTGTGGTTTTCTGTCTCATTTATGTAATTTGTCTATTTTTTGTCATTTTTTGACTCGTTTTCATCATTTGTTCATTTTTTTGCTTCTTTGTAAAATTCTTGTCTAATTTTTTGGCTCTTTTTAGTTTTGTTTCGTGTCGTTTGTCTCATTTTTTGTTATTTTGTGTCCCGCTTTTGTTGTTTTGTGTATTGTTTTAGTAATACTTCTCTTGTTTTTTGCCTATTTTTTGTCTGACTATTGTCGTTTTGATCATGATAAAGTAAAATACTATATCGTTCAGTTCCAGGTACCTGTGACTAAATGTTTGGTTTGGTTCAAAGATCTTCAGTTTAATGTCACAGAGGAGGACACGAAACTGAAGATCTTCAGTCCAAACAAGACATCTGAGGAAAGTGATGGCAGGTCAAAAACAGAATTCTTCTACTTCTTCATGCCAGTTTGACGAAATGTAGACAAATATCTCTGATGCTGAATGAGAATAAACGTCCATAAATCAGTGGGAAAACAATCGTTCCTTGTGGCTGCAGAAGCTTCCTGAGAATCAGTCTGTTGTCAGGTTTTCTTCATCACCACAATAATCCAGCGATAGCTGTCTGTACATCCATGACAACATCACAAACAGGAGCTGCTCACAGATAATTCAGCTGCTTCAAAGGGAGAGAATTTGGCGAAATGGAAACAAACGTCTGTGATGTCTATTTTCAGTAAACGTCCATAAATCACGGGGCAAACAAACATTTCTCGTAGCTCCAAAGTTGCCTGAGAACCTGTTTTTTTAAACTTTCATCTGTACAGCCACGACTTAATTCCAAACTGGAGCTGCTGGGAGATAATTCAGCTGCTTTAAATTATGTAAATTTGACAAAATGAAAACAAATATTTCTGAATTTATCTTGAGAATCCTGGAGTAGAACGTTCCTTGTAGCCGCCTGAGAATCAGTGATGTTCTAAGTTCCTTCAGGGCCACATTAATCCAGTGATAGTTGTTGGTGAGATTACCAACAGCAGCCACCAACAACTAATTCAGCTGCTTTATGTGGTGTGAATTTGGCAAAATGAAAACAAGCATCTCTGATGTCTATTATGAGTAAACGTCCATAAAATCACAGGGAAACAAACGCTGTAGCTGCCTGAGAATCTGTCTGGTTTTAGGGTTTCATAAAGACAAACATCCTGATAAACCAGAGACAGCGGATTATTACAGCTACACCACAAAGGAGCTGCTGAAGCACAACTCAGCTACTTTTAATGGGAATTACAGGAGCACATGTAAACAGAGACAGAATAAAACAGGGATTTTCATTATGAGAACCTGTTAGAACCGGATCATCCCTTCAGAAAAACACTAACAGACTTTAGAACAGTTTTTATTGCTGCACTTGAAGAGATTTTTTGGCATTATTCAGACATTTTCCTTCCTCCGTTCATACACATATATATTATATTGTTGGTACATTGCGTTGTTGGTATGATGTGTTGTTTCTACATTGTGTTGATGGTATAATGTGTTGTTGGTACATTGTATTGTTGGTATGTTGTGTTGTTGGTACATTGTGTGTTTACTCACCGACCACAGTAAGCAGCATGTTGTCGAGCAGCAGAGCAACGCAAACCACAACCAGGACAAGTCTGGGAGAACCTCGACTCTGATGGAGCCACGCCATGTCTACACAAACACAAACAGTCAAATAATGTCTACACAAACAGTCATATAATGTCTACACAAACATCAAGACAACAACAAACATCTTCAGAGGATATCACATTGACTTAGAATAATTTTCTGAAGTAGAGTCATGAACAAAAGTTCACATCCACTATATAAAGACCATGTTAATCATGGCTGAATTTTCTACGGTGGAATAATTGAAACATGAGTCTTCTTTACTAAAAGAAATCCTGTATTTTGGTTCTTTCATAGATTTTTTAAGGGTCTTCTGGAAATATGACAAAATCTGCTGGGTCAGAAATATTCATAAAGCAACTTGAACCGTGAGTTTTGTTGATGTAGAAAGTTGTGTTGATCTAGTTTTCTTAGTTTCATGGCCTCTTATCTTCTCCTGAGTGATTCCAGTCGACTACAGCTGCTGACTCCTCTGATACAGTTTAAATATAACCATCAGATCCACTCATTAGACTCAAACACTACAGGGGGAAAGTCTGAGGAGCTCAGCAAACATCTGAAAAAGAACATCATTGACTTGAACCAGTCAGAAAGTCACTTGGAGCCATTTCAGAGTAGCTTCAGGAAATCACATGGACAAAGAAAAGGCCTTCTGGAGGGAAGTTCTGTGGTCAGATGGAACAAAAACTGAAGATGAGGCTTTTAACCCCAAGAACACCAAACCTACCATCAGGCATGGTGGAGGCAGTATCATGCTCTGTGGAACTGGAGCTTTCCACACAGTAAATGGAAGAAGGAGGATCACCTCCACATTCTTCAGGAAAACCTAAAACCATCAGCAGAAGGTTGATCTTGGACACAGTTGGATGTTTCAACAAGACAATGAGCCCAAACACACATCAGACGTGGTAAAGAAATGGTTCCATCAGGCTGGAATGAAGGTTCTAGACTGGTCTCCCCAAAGTCCTGACTTAGAGCCATCAGGAACCTGTGGACTGATGAAGAAACAAACCAATTCTGGTGCAGTTCCACTACATGTGTTGCCTTTCTGACTCAGACTTGAATCTGTTAAATTAATAGTATAATGATGCTGCCACCTCCATGCTTGATGGTTGGTATTGTGTCCTGAGGAGTTGAAGATAAACCGGAAGATTGAAACCAGAAGAACTGAACTGACAAGGAAACAGACAAATTCAACCAAATATTAACATTTCTGTTTGCAGATTTTGTCATATTTCCAGAAAACCTTTAATAAATTTAAGAAAATAACAAATTTCGTGATTGTTTCTTGTGCCAAAGCTTCACGTGTTTCAATGATTCCATCGCAGAAAAGAGTGAGTTATTAGAGTCATTAGAAACTCAAGACTGTCATGATGGTCTTTACAGGTGGATGGAAATTTGTCTTCACAACTGTAACTTCAGCACTAATCATCGCTTGTTTGAGCATGAAGTCCGTTTATGGAAAATATAGGCGCTACAAACATTTTAGGTTCATTTACGAGGTCCGCATGTAAAGACCGACAAGATACAAGACGAGTTCCAAGTGAAGATGAACCTTTATAAACAAATGCAGAAGCATAAACTAGCAAATCATATAATTTCTGTGGTAAAATCAGTCTCTGCATCTGTATGATGCTTTCTGTCTTCATAATATTTATGTGGTGCAATAACAGAGTGAATTCAGAGAGCAGCTGTACAGAGACTGAGAGCTCCTTCATATCACATCTGATCTTTAATAAAACAACAGAACAGCCTGTTATTATCAGACACTCGACATATTAGTCTGAGCCTGCAGACCACAGCATTCTCTGCTTTTACGTGGAGGTTTGCTATCTGTTGTGTTAGGATCCTGAGACCGCAGATACTCTACCTTTACAACAACGAATCCAATGTTTGATCCAAACTTACAGCGAACGGATCTAACAGTAGAAAGACTGATTTATGGATCGATTCTTCTGAACTCTGCTGAGTCCAATAACTAATGAAGCACATCAGTGAGCTCTAATGGGACAATAGTGAAATTTATTTAATATTATCTAATCTAGCGTTATCTAAAGAGTCAAACAGCAAGAAAAGAACAAGTCTCAAATCAAATCCACAGTAAAGTCAACAAATGCTCAAGTCCAAAGTAAGGACAAAAAAGGGACAAGTCCCAAGAAAAGACCAACCAGTCCCCTAAGTCAACTATCAAGTAATGACCAGCAAGTTCCCTTGTAAAGACCAACTGTGTCCTAGATCAAGCCCACCGAAAAATCAAGTACCAAGTAATGACTAGCAAATTCCCAAAGTCAAGTACCAAGCACAATCAACAAGTCAAGATTAACAAATCACCAAAAAAATTACCAACAAATCCTGGGTACAGTCCCAAGAAAAGACCAACAGGTCCCCCACGTCAAGTATCAAGTAAAAACCAGCAAGTTCCCTAGTAAAGACCAACAGATCTCCCCCAAAAAAGACCAATAAGTCCCAAATCAAGTCCACAGCAAAGTCAACACATGGTCAAGTCCAAAGGACTATAGGGCTGGACCCAAATATCCGAATATTTGGTCGCTAGAGTGGTATCCGAATATTAATTTGGAGATCCGAATACTCGGATCCCCCCATTCTCCCCCGTCGGACAATTCGAATATTCAGATATTCGTCATTAATTGGGGTCGAATATCCGCAGCCCACAAATTGCTATTTGTGCGGGCCCCGAAGGACTAAAAGTGACAAGTCCCAAGAAAAGACCAATAAGTCTCAAATCAAGCCCCAAATGAAGATCATCGTGTCTCAAGTCATGCTAAAGACTGTGTCATAGGTCAACCCAACAAGAAATCAAGTATCAAGTAATGACTAGCAAGTTCCCCAAAGTCAAGTATCAAGTGCAGCCAACAAGTTCCCAAGTAAAGATTAACAAATCTCCCCCAAAAAAGACTAACATATCCTGGATTGAGTCCCAAGTAAAGACCAACAAGTCCTGCAAGTCAAGCATCAAGTAAAGACCAACAAGTACCAAATTAAGCTCAAAATAAAGACAATTGTGTCTCAAGTCAAGTTAAAGGAAAAGACTATCGTGTCCCAGGTCAAGACCAACAAGAATGAAGTAATGGCTAACAATTCTCCCAACTAACAACCAACACGTCTCCCAAATCAAGCCACAAGCTGAGACTAACAAGTCAAAACTCGAGGAACTTCTATCAAGTCCAAATCAATAGTGTGTCAAGTCCCGCTTAAAGGTCAACAAGTCCCAGTTTGACTCTCAACTAACGGTCACCAAGTCTCACATCAATTAAAAAGTAAGAAACAAGTCCCAAATCAAGCCCCAGAAACTTCTGTTTCCCAAGTCAAGTTATAGGTAAAGACTATTAATGTTTCATGTCAAGTCCAACAAGAAATAAAGTATTACATATTGATTAACAAGTCCCCCAGGTAAAGACTAACAAGTCAGTGATCAAGTAGAGTCCAACAACTCTCCTAAGTTAAATCCAAGAAGTCCCCCAAGTCAGGTAACAAACAAAAATCGCTGGTCTTCCAAGCCAAAAGCAAAAGATCTACAAGTCTCACAAGTAAAGACCAACAGGCCCCCAAGTCAAATACCAAGTAATGACCCATGTGCCGCAAGCTGAGACTAACAAGTAAAGTCAAAACCCTATTAACTACCATCATGTCAAAAACTGAGTGAAACCAATAGAGTCAAGTCCCAAAATGCCTCTGGCAAGTCTCCCAAGTTGGGTACAAAGTGAAGACCAACAGGTCCTCCACAAAAAGACCAACAAGTCAGCTGGTACCAAGGTAAGTTCTGAGTCAAGAACATTAAGTCTAAATGGGATACAAAAGTTTCCACCTTTTTTAAGTCTTTATGCTAAGCTAGGCTAACTGGATATGTACTGAACACAAAAGACTGTAATACATCTGAACAACTGCTGCACAGACAGAAGAAGAAAAAAGAATGACGGTTTTAATTGTTTCCGACAGTTTCAGGAATTACAATCAGCAAGTTATCATTGACCAGATGGTGGCGCTAACACAGCATTTAATAATTTATCATTTAAAATGAGACAACAATCTAAAAATCATTTTAACCTTTTCTTTTTATTCACACATTTATCTTGTGTGCAGATGACAGGATAAAAATGAGCGTCTTGGAGAGACTTTTGCAGAAAAAACGACGGAACGAAAAAGTTTCGGCACGTCGTCAGGGTTTCTAGATTTTCCGTTGTTATTGTGAACGTCAGACTGTTTTCTGATTGTCTGCTGATTGTTTTAGAGGCTTTTTCCTCGCTGGCTAACAGAGTTATCTCACATGCACACACCTCCCTTTATTCTCTTATCTCTGCCCATCTCGTTTGCTTCACCCCCACCTCTCTCTCTCGGCTGTTTGATGGAAAATTTATCTGAAATGTAATTTTGCGTCTGAACCTTTTGTTTGACGCCACAGAGGAACCTGCTGAACTTGAAGAAGCCTGGAGATTGTCTGAAGTTCTCAAATGTCTCATTTGTTATGTAATGAGATTCCTGAAATGTAATTTTAGCGGAGCTGTTTGTTTAATACTGCCATTTCTTGATTAAAAAAAGAAATCAAAATGAATATAAACCGACTGGAGCAGAAGCAAATAATATAATATAAAAATTATAAATAAACAAAAGCAAAACAAACAACTGAAAACAGCAATAAAAGCAAAATATATTTGAAAAATCTGAATATCTAGTCAAATCAAACTTATTAAGTGAATGTACAATTGTAAAATAAAACAATAGATGGATAATTCTAAACAGAAATGCAGCAAATGAGTAAAATAATAAGAAATAGGAACATGACAGAGAATCCATCTTAAATGTAGAAATAGTAAAAGTTGAAACTAAACCCTCAGCCAAATTTAAAAAAAATACTGTAAATAAAACTCAGTTAAATATAGTAAATATGATTTCCAATAAATTAATGAAATAAAGAGAACTGTAATGCAAGAAAATGCAAGCTATTCCGAAGCAAACAAACTTATAAGTAAATAAAATTGGAGAAAAAAAAAGCATTTATATTTGAGTGAAAATTTGAATTAAACTAGCCAGATGCAACTGCAACACAATTCACATACATTAAATCAAAACTATATTTGACAGTTTTAGTATTTAAAATGTAAAAATCTGACAAAAGCCAATTTTAAAAGACAGAAAGTGAACTCACATGAACTCACTGTTATGTTTAAAAAGGGTTTCTGTATCGGGAGCAGACAGGTGGGACCTACCTGGACGGCTGATGCTCGTCGTTCTTCTTCCAGCTGCTGACTGACCGACTAAATATCCGGCCTGAGGGGAGGAGAGATGAGAGGACGGAGGGAAGAGGAAGGAGGTGAGGAGAGGAGAGGAGAGGAGAGGAGGACGATTCCTCTCTCTTATTCTGATAATGACCCGAACAGACAATATGGAGACACACACACATTTACACGCCGACCAGTGACACTCAGTGTGACCTGTGTGTGTCTGTTTTTCCATCCTAGCGGGGACCTGAGGGGGTTGTTCAGCTTGTGAGGACACGTGTGGAATACGAGGACCCTGCAGGGTTCAGGCTCAGCTTTAGGGTTTAAAAAAGAAGCCAAATGAACCTGGAAAGGCATTATGTCAGTGAGAGAGCTCATAAAGACAGAAGTCCAGAGTGTGTGTGTGTGTGTGTCAGTAATTGTGAGCATCTGCTGTCCTTTTATTGAAGCCCTGCAGGCTGCAAACCTTATCACACACACACATCTACACACACACAGCAGCTCTGTATACACAGAACTGTTTCATGTGTGTTCGTCATACAGGTAGCCGCACACATGCAAATAATAAGAAGATACTCATCAAAGGTCATGTTTGATGGAGATATTAGCCACCGAGGTACCTGCTGACTTCAGCCCAGCGTTTTCCAAATCATCCATCAAATCTCAGACATCTTTGCTTCAGTCCAGCTGCTGATTTCAGGTCAGGGATGGAGATAAAGTCATGGAGGCACCTGAGGGTCTGAAGGATTCCGGAGTTTAGTGACGCTGAAATACGAGAGACAAAGATGTTCATCATCAAGTTTTATCAAGTCCTGATTTTAGAGGAAAGGACTTGTTTTCATTAACCAAATATGAAAAATCAAACTTCCCCCTGATTCATCTGACATCTATCTCCAGTAACTTTATCAATGATCAGAGTTCTACCTTCATAACTGGGAATATCTCCAGAGTTCTAGGTCCTTGAAATCCATAGAGGAGAACATCCCCTGGAGAAAGTTCTCAAGTATAGAGTTGTCAGTAGGTAAAAATTGCAACTAACAACTAAAAAAGTTTGAAAATTACCATAAAAATGGACAAAATTACCACAAAAACACACAAAATCACCACCAAAAGTACCAAAATCGCTACAAAACTGGTGAAATTGCAACAAAAACTCAAATTTGGCTCAAAAAACTTGCAAAACTACCCCAAAAAGAACCAAAATTGCCTTGAAATGTTTAAATGTGCCAGAAAAGACATAGAAAATCACCACAAAAACAACCAAATTTACCACGAAAAGGACCAACACTACCACAAAACTGGTGAAATTGTGACAAAAAACTCAAAATTGGTACAAGAAACATGCAAAACAATCACAAAAATAGCCAAAATTACCATAAAACACACAAAATCACCCCCAAAAGTCCCAAAATTACCACAAAACAGGTGAACAGGTTCGTGATCTCCTCAGAACATCTGGTCTACTCTAGAACTTTCTCCAGTTGTCAGTAGGTCTACTCTAGAACTTTCTCCAGTTGTGGGTAGGTCAACTCTAGAACTTTCTCCAGTTGTGGGTAGGTCAACTCTAGAACTTTCTCCAGTTGTGGGTAGGTCTACTCTAGAACTTTCTCCAGTTGTGGGTAGGTCTACTCTAGAACTTTCTCCAGTTGTCGGTAGTTCTACTCTAGAACTTTCTCCAGTTGTGGGTAGGTCTCCTCTAGAACTTTCTCCAGTTGTGGGTAGGTCTACTCTAGAACTTTCTCCAGTTGTCGGTAGGTCTACTCTAGAACTTTCTCCAGTTGTCGGTAGTTCTACTCTAGAACTTTCTCCAGTTGTGGGTAGGTCTCCTCTAGAACTTTCTCCAGTTGTGGGTAGGTCTACTCTAGAACTTTCTCCAGTTGTCGGTAGGTCTACTCTAGAACTTTCTCCAGTTGTCGGTAGTTCTACTCTAGAACTTTCTCCAGTTGTCGGTAGTTCTACTTTAGAACTTTCTCCAGTTGTCGGTAGGTCTACTCTAGAACTTTCTCCAGTTGTCGGTAGGTCTACTTTAGAACTTTCTCCAGTTGTCGGTAGGTCTACTCTAGAACTTTCTCCAGTTGTCGGTAGGTCTACTCTAGAACTTTCTCCAGTTGTCGGTAGGTCTACTCTGGAACTTTCTCCAGTTGTCGGTAGGTCTACTTTAGAACTTTCTCCAGTTGTCGGTAGGTCTACTCTAGAACTTTCTCCGGGGGACGTTCTCCTTTCCTGCTTCTAGTCTTTAAGTTTAGTCTCACTTAGAACATTCCAGGTCCTTGAAGTCCATAGAGGTGGGTCCAGATTTATCTCTTTTTAATGAACTTTTTCCATCATTTCTGAGCCACAGAACTTCATCAGTCCAGCAGATAGAACCATGACATTTAGGAGGAGAAACACATCTGAGTTCTGGTTAAAAAAAAAAAAAAAAAAAAAAAAACTGACACCAGATCAGTTTAAATCCATTCAGGTGTCTCAGTGTGAACACTGAATCTGGTTTCTGCTCCAAAATGAGACAAAACAACACAAACAAAGCTCAAAACAACAGAAAGGAGACAAAATTTTGCAAAACACAAAAGGAAAATGAGATGACAAAATAAGACAAACTACATGAGTGAGACAAAAAAATGACAAAAATCAGATACAAAATGCCAAAACAATTCAAAAAATCTGAAAAAAATTGACACAAAAGCAAAAAATCAACACAAAATGACAAAAAATAAGACCAATGGCACAAAATAAGCCAAAAGAGAGACACAAAATTAGACAAACAAGACACAAAACCACAAAAAAAGACAGAATGACAAAAACAAGACACAAAAAGATGAATAAAGCAAAACAGAACAACAGAAATAAGACAAACAACACAGACGGGAGTTAGCAAGAGAGATCATATTTCTCCTATACTGGTTTCTCTTCATTGGCTTCCTGTTAAATCTAGAATAGAATTCAAAATCCTTCTTCTGACATATAAAGCTCTTAACAACCAATCTCCATCATATCTCAAAGACCTGATAGTACCATATTATCCTAGCAGAACTCTTCGCTCTCAGACTGCAGGCTTACTTGTTGTTCCTAGGATCTCTAAGAGTAGAATGGGAGGCAGAGCCTTCAGTTATCAGCTCCTCTCCTGTGGAACCAGCTCCCAGTTTGGGTTCTGGAGGTGGACACCCTCTCTATTTTTAAGACCAGGCTTAAAACCTTCCTTTTTGACAAAGCTTATAGTTAGGACTGACTGGGGGACCCTGAGGGGGTCAGCTGGAGTCTTCCTCTTGGACGTCCCTTAGTTCTGTCCCTAGTTCTGCTGCTATAGGCCGAGGCTGCTGGAGGACCTCTCTGGATGCACTGAGCCCTTCTCTATCTAGCATTATATTTAATATATATATACCATTATTGCATTACATTCACTCTGTTTCTTTCTGTGTCCTTTCTCCGAGTGTCCCTGATCCCAGAGCTGGATGCTTCAGATCTGTGGTGGTTCTCCCACCAACTGGCCTAATCTCCATCTGTGGGATGCTGCTGCTGACCTTCCTCCAGCCCACTGCTTCCAGCTGCCCATTTCCATCAATCTACTCTGCATCACCCTCACTATACTTGATTTGCTCGTGTACATGTTTTTGAATTTACCACCAGCTATATATGTAGTATATTTAATGCCAGAGCTGTACACCATAGCAGTAAACTATAATCAGTTTCCATGTTAGTTGTACTTTGCATATATCATCTGTCTTATCATGCATGTATTATACTGTGTTTTATGGTCCTTGTCCCCCCCCCCACCTCTCTATCTCTACCTCTGTCCCTCTACCTCTTCCTCTCTACCTCTATCCCTCTATCTCTACCTCTCTACCTCTTCTGTCCCTCTCAACCCGTCCGGCCAGCAGCAGATGGGTTCCCCCACATTAGAGCCGGGTTCTGCTCGAGGTTTTTTTCCCTGTTAAAAGGGTGTTTTCCTGCCACTGTCTCCTTTTGACTGTAATTGGCGCTATATAAATAAAATTGAATTGAATTGAATTGAAATTGAAAGTGAGACAAAAAAGAGACAAAATGACAAAAAGAAGACAAATAAATGACAATAAAACTTTTGGAACAGAAACTAGATTCAGTGTTCAGACTGAGAAACCTGGATGGATTTAAACTGATCTGGACTCAGTTTATCCAGAACTCAGATGTGTTTCTCCTCCTAAATGTCATGGTTCTATCTGCTGGACTGATGAAGTTTGGAAAAAGTCCATTAAAAAGTGATAAATCTGGACCCTCCTCTATGGACTTGAAGGACCTGGAACTCTGGAAATATTCCCAGCATGAAGGTAGAACTGTGATCACTAAATATATTTAAATTGGTAGTTTAGAGGTTTTGATTTTGGGGTGACCAACATCTGGACCTGGATGAAAATTAACCTCTTGGCTTCCTGTATAAATTCATACAAACATCCTGATCTGATGGAAACTCTTCTCATCTTATTTCATGGCGGTTTTATTTCTGGAGGTATTGAATCATCTTCCATGTTAAAATGTTTTCTGTGGATGAAAGCAGAAAAATTCTCAGGTATGAAAGTAAAACTCATCCAAAATATTTAACAGACCTTAGATTTTGGTTCCAGATAATGAACATGTAACCCTGAACCGAACCAGAAACAGTTTTTAAATGAATTGCGTCTGCTTTGACTCGTCCAGACCGTCGGGTTAAATCTGGAAACCAAAGAAGCTCCAACAGCAGAACGAATCATGAAATCCCACTTCCACTTCCACACTTTTTATCTCTTAACTCTGAGGAACCGCCATCATGACTAACTTGTGTTTAGTTTTCTGTTCCTGGCAGAAATGGAGTTCCAGTTTATTGGAAGAACGCTTGTGTTGGATCTCAGAGCTGTTATTTAGCCGGTAAACCTGTCGCGGTGTCGTCATCCATCTCTGATTCACTTCTCTGTGTGGTAATCGGCTTTAATCACCTGTAAACACTGGCACATCCGCCGCCCGACAGACGCAGCCTCGGCTCTAATGAGTCTTTACCGCGGCCTCCAGACCACATGAAGCGAAACCGCAGGGCTTCCCAGCGTGCAGCCCCTCAGACGGCTCTACCTGTCTCGTGTCTCCAGGTGTGTTTTAATCTCTCTGTGGTCTCTGCGGTGTCACGTATCAAACGTCCCGCCTTCACCTGAGGCCGCGGGGCTTCCAGGAAGGAAGCGAAGGCGGCGCTCAGTCCGCCGACTGATGCGGTCGAGCTTCAAACGCGTCTTCAAGACTTCTGAGGATCCGGCGGCTGAGAGGCCGGATCAGAGGGGAGGGCAGGTATAAAACACACCTGACGGCAGCCACAGCAGAGGCAGGATTACACCTGAAGCCCCGACCAGAGGAAACAGCTGCTCAGCTCTGGCAGGTTTTACCTCATGAGGACATTATTGAACGGTTTCATCCAGTTCTTCTAAAAACAGATCAACTATTCCACTGGACCGCAGAGAAGTTCCTGTAGATCATTTACAAACCGACCTCTGGAGAAGCCGTGGGTGAAGAACGTCTGAGGAGCTTCAGGTCCAGAACCGATCGGAGCTTCAGGTCCAGAACCGATCGGAGCTTCAGGTCCAGAACCGATCGGAGCTTCAGGTCCAGAACCGATCGGAGCTTCAGGTCCAGAACCGATCGCAGCGATTGATCGATCGATTGGAGGATGTGGGTGTGGCGCAGCGTCCTGTGTGTGTCTCTGGTCTGTGGTTTGGCTCTGGACTCCAACACCATCAGATCCTCCAAGGAGGCGCCGCCACAGAGCTCCGAGCAGCCGGTAAGAACCAGAACCAGAACCAGAACCAGAACCATCCAGGGTCCAGGGCTCTCTTTGCTGTTACACAAAATAAAACACATTTAAAAAGAGCAACGAGCTGCAGAAGGAACTGAGTGATTTTTATCTAGATGTGAACTGAAGAGCAAACTATGATTTTAATTTAAATCACAAACATTTCGTTTAACTCCTCGGCTGACTGAAACATTCTCTTTGGGTTTTCGGCTGAATTAGAGACGGCACAATTTCATTTTCAACATTAAACCTCTGAACTCTCGTTTTTCTTCACTGTGGTTCCTTTTAAAGTCCTGCAGCTTTGAGGAACCAGAACAACATGAAGAAGAACTCGGAGACGTATTTTATGCTGCAGTTAGAATGATGGAAACCAGAGAAAAAGAAGCATTTATTTCGTCTTTTATTCTACAAAACTAATCAGATATCATTCATAATGTGTCTAAAATGACTCTGATTGTTTAA
Organism: Amphiprion clarkii; assembly: GCA_027123335.1. NCBI lineage: Eukaryota > Metazoa > Chordata > Actinopteri > Pomacentridae > Amphiprion > Amphiprion clarkii. The sequence continues at coordinate 1,120,709 of CM049572.1, forward strand.
AATGACTCAAACGTGTCCAGAACGACTTGAATCTGGTCCAAAATCACACAAAACGTGTCCAAACTGACTCAGTTTGTCCCAAAGTGACTTAAAAATGACCTAAAATGTCCTTGTTTTTCTTCACTAACATGAAGACGTCGTCTGACAGTAGGACTCAGTTAGAATGACAGGAATCAGAAAAAAGAGACATTTCTAGGATTATTTATTCCACAAAACTGGTCCAAACTAATTCAGAACCTGTTCTAAATGACTCAGATCATTTAAAATGACTCAAATTGCTCCAGAGTGAATTGAAACTCGTCCAAAATTGCATAAAATACGTCCAAACCGACTCAGTTTATCTGAAATTATTTGAAACTTGTTAAGAGTTTCTTGAAAGTTGTCCAAAACTACTCAGTTTCCCTAAAATGACTCAAAATGTGTCCAGAATGACTTGAATCTTTTCCAAAATCAAGCAAAACATGTCAAATTTGTTTAAAATTACTTGAACCTTGTTCTAAACTACTAAAAATTTGTCCACATTTTACTTCACTGTGGTTCATTTTAAATCTGAAGTCCTTCAGCCCTGTGGAACCAAAACATCATGAAGGAGAACTTCCAGATGTCTTATGTCAGTAGGACAATGATGTTTCAAATGAGTCAAACTTTGCTTATAATATGAAAATATTGTCTATAATGGCTCAAAAATCATAAAAATGTGTCTTAAATGAAGTGAAAGTTGTTTAAAATGACAGAAATTCATCCAAAAATGACTCAAAATTTTCTTGAAATAACAAATTATTGTTTAAAGTGACTGTTTCCTCACCTTTTAAACCTGCCAGCTGGTTTTTATGTTCAGAAGGTTAATTACTAAAGCCAACTTTCAGATCTGGTCCTTGAACTAATCATCCATTACGTCCAGTCTTTTCAGGAAAATTAACTAAATCTGAGCTTAAAATGGATTTTTTATTTATTTTTTTTTTAAATCAAAAGTTTCCTCAGAGAGCCTGAGAGGAAACATGGAGATAGAAAAACATCTACAGGATGAGGAGGCAAAACGACAACAAAGAGACACGAAACGAGAAACAATACAAAAAATAAAAGAAACAATAATGTACTTAAAACCCAAAATTTGTCCAAAATGATTTTGAAATTGTCCAAAATTAGAAAAAAGAATTGTCAAAAATGGCTCAGATGTGGTTCAAAATTCCTTAATTATCGTCCAAAATGATGAAAATGTCAATAAAAACAAAGTCAGCTCGGCTCAGAAACAGTGAACAGAGGAGACAGTAGATGGAGATCCATCCAGCATGGAGAAACATCTACTACTGTCTACTCTGCCGTCACTTTCAACCGTTCTGAACTAGTTTCAAGTCAATCTGGAGACTTTTCATGGTTTTCTGGACAATTCTGAAGTAGGTTCGGCCAAGTTTTAGGTTATTATAGACGCTTTTTGAATAATTTTGGACAGTTCTGGAGGATTCTTAAGCAGGTTTGGACAGGTTTTGAGTCATTTTTGACATTTTTTGTGACTTTGGACAAAATTTGAGTCAATTTGGACGATTTAATGTTACTTTAAACACGTTTTAGGTTATTTTAAACACATTTTGCACAGTTTTTCAGTAGATTTGGGTAAGTTTTGAGTCATCTGTGACATTTTCTTTGTTACTTTGGAAAAAATCTTGCATCAGTTGTAAGTTGTTTTGGATCAGTTTTAAGCTCTTTAGGACCAGTTTTAAGTTATTTTGGATCATTTTAAGTTACTTTGAACACGTTTTAAGTTGTTTTAAACACATTTTGGACAGGTTTTTTGAGTAGATTTGGGTGTGTGGAATCATCTGACATTTTTTTGTTACTTTGGACAAAATTTGAGTCAATTTGGACGATTTTATGTTACTCCGCACACGTTTTCGGTTATTTTAGCCAAGTTTTTAGTCCTTAGCATGGTGACACATCTTTCTACAGCTGAGGAGCAGAGTAGAGAGGAAACATGGAGAGGGTTCATGGACGACTACTAGTTTTGTTGTATTCTATAGAGAACTATGACTACTTTTCTTTTATTGTATTTTATTTAATCCAAATCGCAGAACCTCAGTTACTTTAAAATCACTTCTGTCTGTTTCAGATTAGAGTTTTTTTATTTTCAGGGCTCCAAACAAACGTCCTCTGAGATGTTCAGTCAGATATTAAAACTAAAACCTGCTCGTTTCTGTTGTGGGATTCTCTCTTTGTTCTGCTGATCGTATTGTTTGTTTTATTTGTTGTTAATCCCATCAGGCTTGTTGTCTGTTTAATCTGGTTCTGAATGGTTTTGGTAATATTATTAATATAATTACAGCTTCAGTAAAGGAAACACAGAGAGACTTAAAATCCCATTTATTATTATTTATAATGGATAATAAAGCAAACAGGCCCCTGCAGGGTTCACACTCAGTAATACTGAGACAACGCTGCGATGTTCTGGAGGTAAATATTACCAAAACATAATAACTGAGCTAATGAAAGGATTTAAAGTTTAAAATCAGCTGTGAATACAACATCGACATTAATGCAGCAGAAATGTCAATCAAACAGTGAGAACTTTGACCTTGGACACTTCATTTTGTTGTTTTGTGCCTTGTTTTTGTCGTTTTGTCTCATTTTTTGCCGTTTTGTTTCTCATTTTTGTCATTTTGTGTGGAGTTATTGTCGCTTTGCGTCTCTTTTTTGTCCTACTTTTTCTTAAGATTTGAATGCAAGCTCTTTTAGTGGAAGGTTTTATTGTACTTTAGATTTTTGCTTTTTGAAGATTTTAATATTTCCTCCATCACTGATATTTGATGCGACATCCATAAGAAATGTACTAAAGGCCATTTTTTACTGTTTAAATGCGATTTTAGGACAACAGTTCTGAATGAAAACTCTCCTGATGAATAACTTCAAGCAAATATAAGTTAATTAACATAAAATAAGAAGAGAGGAGCAGCTCTGTGAGACAGCAGTGGACGGATCTGATGTTGTTCTGACCATAAACACAAACCACACAATCAGAATCATACAAAGATTACAGTGGAGCTCCAGTGGAACTCGCTGCAGCTCGGTTCTACCACAGAACCTGAATAACCTAAATTCCTCTGAGACCTCCTGCATCAGGAGAGTCCAGCTGATCCTAGTCCAGGTTCCACATCTAGTCCAGTCTGATCTCCAGAAAAACCAGTAAAACCAGTAAAACCACAGCAGAACAACCGATAAATAACCACAACTCCTGATGCTTCCTAATGTTCACATTTAAGGAATCATCTTTTTACTAAACATCATGAACAACCTGAAATTTATGGAGAAAAATAAATTCAGTTTCATCAACATTCATCCTCAGTTTATCATTTCCTCATTACAACTTCCAGATCACAGAGTGTCGACAAAGGAACACAACATTTAGTCACCTGGAACTGAACCATAGAGGATTTAACTTTAAAAAAGACAAAAAACAACAAAAACAAGACAAAATATGACAAAAATTAGGCGAAAAAAAAACAAGACAAAAAATAGCAACAAACGAAACACAAAACAAAAAAAGAGACAAAAACCTGCTGAACGCTGGTCGACAGGTGATTTATTTGAAAAGTTATCTTGGAAAGTATTAGACATGTCAGTGTAGAAATGAAAGTATCTTTAGAAATATTCAGGTTTGACAAGAGAATAATTCTAGAAAAAATGTGATCAGAGATGGTCAACCAGAAATTGGTTTCAAAATGTGCTGATCTGAGATAAAAAATTATGGAAAAAGATATTTTAAATTTCAGCATTAAGATGATTTACGGAAGCAAAAGTTGTAATAAGTCTAGTATGAAAACTCACAAATTATTAGCATCAAACATACTCAAAGTTCTGATTATGCAGAAAAATAATATTGGGTTAGAATTAATGATTCATTCATGAATTCATCACTTTATTGATTAGGCTAAGCTAAGCTAAGCTATGCTAAGCTAATATAGTTGGATGAACTACTTTAACTTCCCCTCAGTGATCAATACATTTAAATATTGATCTAAAATTCATTTGTTTTTTATATTTGAACCATTACAATAAATGTGCAAAGTAACTAAAGCTGTCAGATGAATGTAGAGGAGTAAAAAGTGGTTGAAAATGAAAATACTGGAGTTGAAGGACCTCTGAAGTTCAGCAGGAACCGCTCACCTGCTTCAGGGCTGTAGGGCTGCAAACGGAGGGGTGGAGGGAGGCCCAGGAGGAGCTGCTGGGTGGAGGGAGGACCAGGAGGAGCTGCTGGGTGGAGGGAGGACCAGGAGGAGCTGCTGGATGGAGCTGCTGGGTGGAGGGAGGACAAGGAGGAGCTGCTGGGTGGAGGGAGGACCAGGAGGAGCTGCTGGGTGGAGGGAGGCCCAGGAGGAGCTGCTGGGTGGAGGGAGGCCCAGGAGGAGCTGCTGGGTGGAGGGAGGACCAGGAGGAGCTGCTGGATGGAGCTGCTGGGTGGAGGGAGGCCCAGGAGGAGCTGCTGGGTGGAGCTGCTGGGTGGAGGGAGGACCAGGAGGAGCTGCTGGGTGGAGCTGCTGGGTGGAGGGAGGACCAGGAGGAGCTGCTGGGTGGAGGGAGGACCAGGAGGAGCTGCTGGGTGGAGGGAGGACCAGGAGGAGCTGCTGGATGGAGCTGCTGGGTGGAGGGAGGACCAGGAGGAGCTGCTGGGTGGAGGGAGGCCCAGGAGGAGCTGCTGGGTGGAGGGAGGACCAGGAGGAGCTGCTGGGTGGAGCTGCTGGGTGGAGGGAGGCCCAGGAGGAGCTGCTGGGTGGAGGGAGGCCCAGGAGGAGCTGCTGGGTGGAGGGAGGCCCAGGAGGAGCTGCTGTTTCAGTTTAATTAAAGCTGACCGAATGCCAGCTAAAGCTAGCCCCATTAAAGCTAGCCCCATTAAAGCTAGCCCCATTAAAGCTAGCCCCATTAAAGCTAGCCCCATTAAAGCTAGCCTCATTAAAGCTAGCCCCATTAAAGCTAGCCTCATTAAAGCTAGCCCCATTAAAGCTAGCCCCATTAAAGCTAGCCCCATTAAAGCTAGCCCCATTAAAGCTAGCCTCATTAAAGCTAGCCCCATTAAAGCTAGCCCCATTAAAGCTAGCCCCATTAAAGCTAGCCGCATTAAAGCTAGCCTCATTAAAGCTAGCCGCATTAAAGCTAGCCCCATTAAAGCTAGCCTCATTAAAGCTAGCTGCATTAAAGCTAGCCCCATTAAAGCTAGCCCCATTAAAGCTAGGAACTAGCAGTGCCAAAGCTAGCTGCGCTAATGGACTAATGTCGTCACCAGCAGACGGAACCAGAATTCATTTGAGACAAACTGTCGCTTTTTTCTCTCCGTCTTTGCTTTCAGTTGTTTTCAGGCAGATTTTAGTTTCAGCTGCTGAGATATAAGTTACAAATCAACAAAAAACTTGAGAAACACAAAAAAATTACACAAATCCAGCGGAGCTCCTCACCGACCGTTAGCACCTGCAAGGACTAAACCACTTCACCTAAACAGGGGCAGTGTTTACTTTTTTGTTGTCAAAAATAAGAACAGAACAATCAGAAGTAGTCGTGGCGGTCCGTTTTAATTAAATTATACTATTATTGTTCATATATTACAAAGTTACTGCTATACAAACGTACTGAACATTCTCAGTATTTTTTTGTGTCCCTCTGGAACAGCAGCACTTATCATCGTCCTGTGAAGGACTTCCGCCTTAAAATGGTGCCCGAAAACGGTGAAGTTTTTATAATTTTTTGTTAAAGTTGGGCTTTGCTGCCTTTGAGAAGAACTTCAATAAATAAGATATGGAAAAAATCTACAGCAGCTCATTGCACGCAGACATAATACAACCACAAAGACACAAAACAACAAAAATCCAGAATAAAAATCACAGAGGTGCAAGAAAACCACAACTTGACACAAAAGAAAGACAACAAAGGACAAAAGAGACAACCACAAAGAGACACAAAACAACCACAATCCAACACAAAACACACATATTTATGCTTGAGAACTTATTCTTTGAGTCAGTATGGAGTGTTACACCTGCTGTGATTCAGGGGAACGTACTTCCTGTTTCTGGTGCCGTGTAAAGTCACCATCATGTAAACAACCCATATCTGACATTTAAAGTGTATAAAACGTGTGTTTGGTTGATTTAGTCTACAGCCAATCAGGGATTATGATGTTGTTCTGTGTTAAACTTTGCATTTAGGTGTTTTGGCTCCATGTAAAGCTGGAATTAATCAAGTCTCACATCTGAGCCATAAATGATTCCTTCAGTGATAAAGTTACGCTGGAGAGTCTAACTGTGACGTCATTCCAGCAGGATCGTTCCCATGGCGACCAGACGGAGATGACCTCCAACTCCCGGCGCCAACCAACACCTGGATGTTTTGCACCCAAGTGCGACACGCCTCCGGTCAGTGGTGAACCAATCACAGCTGCAATCATCAGTCATGTATTCAGACATCACCAAACCACAGCATTAGTCGTCTCAGAGCCGTTTACACGGTAAAAGTCAAGCTTTACAGTGTTGTAGTACAGAAAGAAACACAACAAGTTCCCAGTGAGCGCCACCTGGTGACAGTGGGAGGAATCACCTCCAGCAGAACCAGGCTCAGGGAATGCAGACATCTGCCTTGACCAGTCGGGGTGAGCTTAAACGGAAGACAACGAATATCAGCTGAATAAAGATACGAAGCACTAAACAATAAAGGTTGTAGTTATGGTTCTTAGCTGCGTTTAGGTTCAAATCAGCACTCAAACAGCTAACAGCTCCTCTCTGTGCTAAAGTCCAGCGTTTTGTCGACCCATCCATCGACCTCGAATGATCGACGACATCACCTGACTCCCTACTTTGTTTATGTTATCGTTACTGCGGCAACTGAACAGGCTTTTGAACTGACCGATGCTGCTTCGACCACAAACAGACAAGAAACAAAAACAGAGTGAGAAACTGATGCTAAGCTAACGCTAAATGATGATAGATGACCACAGAAAGACGCCTGTTCCGTCCCTGTGAACCAGGGCATGAGGGGAGCAGCAAAGAAAACAGCTGTTACTGGTGAAGTAAAGCAGTTTGTTGCTTAGTGACGTAACTGACAAAAATAAAATGGCGACAACACAAGAAAACAGAGCTGACTACACAAAATGACTACAAAGAGACCACTAGTACTATAGTACCATCATAGTGATGTCTGACAGCGCCCTCTAGTGGTCAGTTTGTAGTCACCGATCTTTGTGGTCGTTTTGTGTCTCTTTGTGGTTGTTTTGTGTGTTTTTATGGTGGTTTTGTGTCTCTTTGTGGTTGTTTTGTGTCTTTGTGGTTGTTTTGTGTCTCTTTGTGGTTGTTTTGTGTGTTTTTATGGTGGTTTTGTGTCTCTTTGTGGTTGTTTTGTGTCTCTTTGTGGTACATCAATAAATAAAGAGACACAAGATGACCACAAAGAGACCACTGGGACCATAGTACCACCACAGTAATGTGTTGCTGTTGAGCGCCCTCTAGTGGTCTCTGTTGGTGAATCAGAGCCACTAGAGGGCGCTGAAGAGCAAAGCATTACTGTGGGTCATGATAAGATGTGGCATGAATTCGTTAGTGTGGAGGAAGTGGATGGAATAGAAACACATCACCATAATCAATAATCAATAATCTCTTTATCCAATGATTGATCAGAGGGGCGGCTGCAGTAACCGGGCTCAGAGGAGGCCGTCCTCTGCAGACAGACAGGTGGACAGACAGCGAGACAGAGAGACAGACAGACAGAGAGACGGTGACGGCTTCAACAGGACCAAATGTGAGTGTCTGAACTCAACACAGAGATCATTAGCAGCACCAGCGATGTCTGACAGCGCCACCTAGAGTCCTCTGTGAAGTCACACATCTTTGGAGTCGTTTGGTGTATCTTTGTGGTTGTTTTGTGTCTCTTTGTGGTTGTTTTGTGTCTCTTTGTGGTTGTTTTGTGTCTCTGTGGTTGTTCTGTGTATCTTTGTGGTTGTTTTGTGTCTCTGTGGTTGTTCTGTGTATCTTTGTGGTTGTTTTGTGTCTCTATGTGGTTGTTTTGTGTCTCTGTGGTTGTTTTGTGTATCTCTGTGGTTGTTTTGTGTATCTTTGTGGTTGTTTTGTGTATCTCTGTGGTTGTTTTGTGTATCTTTGTGGTTGTTTTGTGTCTCTGTGGTTGTTTTGTGTATCTTTGTGGTCGTTTTGTGTATCTTTGTGGTTGTTTTGTGTCTCTGTGGTTGTTTTGTGTCTCTTTGTGGTTGTTTTGTGTATCTTTGTGGTTGTTTTGTGTATCTTTGTGGTTGTTTTGTGTCTCTGTGGTTGTTTTGTGTATCTCTGTGGTTGTTTTGTGTATCTTTGTGGTTGTTTTGTGTCTCTGTGGTTGTTTTGTGTATCTTTGTGGTCGTTTTGTGTATCTTTGTGGTTGTTTTGTGTCTCTTTGTGGTTGTTTTGTGTCTCTTTGTGGTTGTTTTGTGTATCTTTGTGGTTGTTTTGCATCTCTCTGTGGTTGTTCAGTGTCTCTCTGTGGTTGTTCAGTGTCTCTCTGTGGTTGTTTTGTGTCTCCTTGTGGTTGTTTTGTGTCTCTGTGGTCGTTTTGTGTCTCTGTGGTTGTTTTGCATCTCTCTGTGGTTGTTTTGTGTATCTTTGTGGTCGTTTTGTGTCTCTTTGTGGTCGTTTTGTGTCTCTTTGTGGTTGTTTTGTGTCTCTCTGTGGTTGTTTTGTGTCTCTGTGGTCGTTTTGTCTCTCTGTGGTTGTTTTGTGTCTCTTTGTGGTTGTTTTGTGTCTCTGTGGTTGTTTTGCATCTCTCTGTGGTTGTTCAGTGTCTCTCTGTGGTTGTTTTGTGTCTCTTTGTGGTTGTTTTGTGTCTCTGTGGTCGTTTTGTGTCTCTGTGGTTGTTTTGCATCTCTCTGTGGTTGTTTTGTGTATCTTTGTGGTTGTTTTGTGTCTCTGTGGTTGTTTTGTGTCTCTTTGTGGTCGTTTTGTGTCTCTTTGTGGTTGTTTTGTGTCTCTCTGTGGTTGTTTTGTGTCTCTGTGGTCGTTTTGTGTCTCTGTGGTTGTTTTGTGTATCTTTGTGGTCGTTTTGCGTCTCTTTGTGGTTGTTTTGCATCTCTCTGTGGTTGTTCAGTGTCTCTCTGTGGGTGTGTTGTGTGTCTGTGTGACCCCGCCTCCTGTGTGTGTTGCAGCCCAGGAGATGGCGAGTTGTGTGAGGTCAGGTGACTGTGCTGCCGGTCTGTGCTGCGTTCGTTACCTGACGGGGAAACGCTGCCAGCGGATCCCGGTGGAGGGCGAGGCCTGCCTGCTGCGAGGCCCCACCAAGCTGAGGAGGAACCTGGGCCGCTGCGACTGCGACGCCGGGCTGAGCTGCACCGCCGCCGGCCGGGCCGAGCCGGGCCGGACCAAAGGCCAGGGGGTGTGTCTGCCCCGGGCCAGGCAGGGCCAGAGGAAAACACGGCATTCTGGGAAGAAGAGGAGGACGGCGGAGCGGAGCTGCTGACAGACTCCTGGAGCTCCTTATGTAAACCTCCGTCTGTAGAAAGTTCTAGAAGCTTCGACCTTCAGGTGCGTCGTCACCTGAGGCGGCCATGTTGGAAGGCTTTAGATAATCACAGCTAGTTAGCGTAGCATCGTGACAGCTGAGCCCGCTGTGGAGCCCAAACCCAGGCCCCGAAAGTTAACCTTCAATACAAGTCTGTAAAATAAAGTTGATTTTACCTGTTCTCAGGTGTGTGTGGGCGGGGCCAGGCTGGGTTTGATTCACAGCTGCTTCGTTCAACTTCAGCTTCACTGTGTTTATCTGTACAGGAAGTGATGTCACAATGAAAGCAACCATAAAAAGCATCATGGAGAGACACAAAACAGCCACAAAGAGACACAAAACGACCGCAAAAAGACACAAAATGACGGCAAAGAGACACAAAACGATCACAGAGACACAAAGCGACCGCAAAGAGACACAAAACGATGGCAAAGAGACACAAAACGACCACAAAGAAACGCAAAATAACCACAAAGAGGCACTAGACAACACATCGGCAGAAAACAAATCTGAAATAAAAATATAAAAATGTGTTTCCATCAGAAGTTTCAACATTTTCACTTTAAATTTTGTCCAAACTGTTTTCACCATATTTAATGTGATTATTCTCATTATTGTCATATTTTTGCTTTTATTTATAGAACACATATTTTATGATTCATGTTTTGTGCGTTGACTTTTATTTTTCTGTAATAAATTCAGTTTGAATAAAACCTGACACTTGAAACGACATCAGACTGAACATGTTGTGTTCGTTGTTACTGCAGTGGAGGGGATTCCTGGAGTTTTAGAGACATTTTAAATTGTTGTACTTGCTTTACTTTAGACATTTTTGAGTCTCTTCTGACATTTTTTTGTCATTCTAGGCAGATTTTAGGTCATTTTGGACAAATATCTGTCATGTTGGATTATTCTTCAGACAGATTTCTTTTACGGTTCAGGAAAAGTTTCATGTCATTTTTTCATAATTTTGGACGAATGTAAATCATTTTAGACATTTTTTTTCATTATTTTAAACAGATGTTAAGTGTTGACTCTCATTTTAGACTATTTTCTAGTAATTTTAGACAATTACTGAGTCATTGTGGTCATGTTTGGAATTTTGGTCATTTTCTGAGCCTCAGAACTTCATCAGTCCAGCAGACTGACACATGACAAACACATCTGAGTTCTGGTGAAAACTGACACTAAAATAACTATATAAGCTGGAAAATTAGCACAAAAAGACAAAAAAAAATCACCCCAAATAGTCAAAACTACCATGAAAGATTCAAATGTGCCAGCAACGACATGGAAAATCACCATAAAGACAACCAAATTTACCACCAAGAGGACCAAAACTACCACAAAACAGGTGAAATTGCCACAAAAACTCAAATTTGGCACAAAAAACATGCAAAATAGCCACAAAAACATGCAAAATAAACACAAAAACGGACAAAATAACCATAAAAAAGGGCCAAAACTACCTTGAAAAGTTCAAAAGCGTCAGGAAAAACACCCAAACTCACCACAAAAAGGACTGAAATCACTACAAAAATGGTGAAAATAACCACAAAAACGGCCAAACTACCACAAAAAGACATAAAATCATCCCAGAAAGAGCCAAAACAAGCCTGAAACATTTGACTATGCCAGGAAAAACACTCAAATGTACCACAATAAGGACCAAAACTACCATAAAACAGATGAATTTGCAACAAAAACTCAATTTTGACACAAAAAACATGCAAAATAACCACAAAAAGACCCCAAATTACCCTGAAAGATTTAAATATGCCAGCAAAGATGTGGAAAATCACCATAAAAACCAAATTTACCATGAAAAGGACCAAAACTACCACAGACGAAATTGCAAAAAAATCTCAAATTTGGCTCAAAAAACACAAAAAATAAAAACAAAATAGCCACAAAATCACCCCAAAAACTACCTTGAAATGTTCCAATATGCCAGGAAAAACACTCAAATGTACCACAATAAGGACCAAAATTACCACAAAACAGGTGAATTTGCGACAAAAACTCGTATTTGGCACAAAAAAAATCTACCAAATAGGACTAAAGTTCCTTCCTGACCTCCTCAGAACATCTGGTTCTTCATCTCCAGTAACTTTATCAATGATCAGAGTTCTACCTTCAGACTGTCAATATTTCCAGAGTTCCAGGTCCTTGAAGTCCTTAGAGGAGAACGTCTCCTGGAGAAAGTTCTAGAGTAGACCTACCAACAACTGTGAAGTTCTCGGGGTACTTGTGGTGATTTTAGGGGTTTCCTGGCATATTTGAACCTTTCAGGATATTTTTGGCTCTTTTTAGGACAATCTTGTGTCTTTTATGTGGTAATTGTAGCCATTTCATGGTTATTTTGCATGTTTTGGGCACAATTTGAGTTTTTGTTGCAATTTCACCTGTTTTGTGGTAGTTCTGGTCCTTTTTGTGGTGACTTTGGGTGTTTTTCCTGGCATATTTTAACCTTTCATGATAGTTCTGGCTCTTTCTGGGGTGATATTCCAGCTCCTTCCTCCTAAAACGTACAGTTGTCAGTAGGTATACTATAGAACTTTCTACAGGCGGAAGAAAGTTCTAGAGTAAACGTACCAACCACTAGGTATACTTTAGAACTTTGTACAGGAGAACCAAAGGTCAAGAACACACCTACTGACAAGTTCTCAGTAGGTCTACTCTAGAACTTGTTCTCCAGTAGTAAGTTCTAGAGTCAACCGTCAGTTAATTCCCCAACTGACTGTTCTAAAACATTTTCATTAACACCAAAAGTTCTGTTTAGATTTGACCTTTTTCCTTCAAAAGTTCCTCAAACTGACTCTTTAAACCGACAACTTCAGACTTTCATCTCCTGGCTCATTTCTGGCCTCTTTCCTCGTTTATTTCTCTAAAATGTGACCAGTTTAGTCCTCAGATATTTGGTTTACCGTCAGTAAAACTGGAAATGTTTCCTCCAACCTGCAGAGAACCAGTTAAAAAAACCAAACCAAACAGGGATTAATTGTCAAGGCATCTTTTGTTTTATTCTCTTATTCATTTTTTTGACTCAACAAAAAAAAAAAAAAAAGGTTGGGATTTTAGTGGAAAAAAACGTTAATGCAAAAGAAACTTCCAAAAGTCACAAATGCAGCAACTTGATTTCAACAACAGAATAAAAAAAGAAGGGCGGTTTGGTAGGGGGTCGGCTGGATCTCCATTGATAGGAATGTAGAATGGTGGAGGGGCGGGGCCTACAGGATGGGGCGTGGCTACAGGAAGGGTCAGGTGTTGAGCTCAGAGCTGCCCGCAGTCGGCGATGGCGAGCTTGACATTGGTTTTGCCGCTCTGGGCGCCGTGGCTCTCCATGACCTTCACCACAGACATCCCCTCCACCACGCTGCCGAACACCACGTGCTTCCCGTCCAGCCTGAGGACACCAGAGGACAGGAGACGCGTCAGGAGACACGAGGACTCGACAAAAAAACACAACAACTCAGGTTCAACTGCAGAGAGTCTGGAGAGGAAACATGGAGACGAGAACATCTACAGGACGAGGAGATGGTAAAAGCTTCAGGAGGAACCAACTGGAGGTTCTGGAGAAACGTCTTCCAGAACCTCCAGCTGGTTTCTCCTGAAGCTCCTACGACTAACCAGGAGCTGAGCTAAAAAACAAAAAACCTAATAAAGGAGATAGAAGCTGTAAAAATCTAAAGGTCTCCATCATGAGGAGCCTCCATGTTCTCCATAGATCTAGCTTCTCTAGCTCCAGATGTTCTGGGGTTCCTACCAGGTGGTCTTGGCTGTGCAGATGAAGAACTGGGACCCGTTGGTGTTGGGGCCGGCGTTGGCCATGGACAGGATCCCGGGGCCGGTGTGCGTCAGCGTGAAGTTCTCGTCGCCGAACTTGTTGCCGTAGATGGACTTGCCACCGGTTCCGTTGTGGTTGGTGAAGTCGCCGCCCTGGTGGTCAGAAAAGGAAAAAGATTAATGCCACAAAACCCAGATCGGAGTTAAAAATCCTGCAGCTACAAAACAACAGAAGCTGAACTAGTGGAGGAAACTGGTTTATTCAACAGATATCGTCGTCACCTGGCACATGAAGCCTGGGATGACGCGGTGGAAGATGGAGCCCTTGTAGCCGAAGCCCTTCTCTCCGGTGCAGAGGGCGCGGAAGTTCTCGGCCGTCTTGGGAACCACGTCAGGACGGAGCTGAAGGAACAAAACCAAACGTCAAGACGGAGGACGAGACCAACATCTGGGCTGGTCAGTGAACTGATTCCAAATAAAAATGTCTAAAACGACTCTAAATCTGCCCAAAGTGAATTAAACTTGTCAAAATAAATTCTCCAAAATAACACTAGTTTATCTGATACGAATGAAACCTGGACACTTGTCCAAAATCTGAGAAAATTGTCCAAAATTGCTTTAAAATTTGTCCAAAATTACTTGTGAAAGCCTGAAAAGCATCGTCAAAAACTACCCCAAATGTGTCCAAAGTGACTGAAACTTGTTAAATTGAAAGAGTTGTGGAAAATTATTCAAAATTAGTTAAAAACGATTGAAAAATGGAAACTTGTTGAAAATGACTGAGAAAAACTGGTCAAAAAATGAATCAAACTGAAATAATCCAAAAAATTGTCCAAAATGACAAACTTTTGCAAAATCAGTGTAAAATGACTCAAAACTGTCTGAAATGAACTCACTCAAAACAACTAAAAAAATGGTCAAATAATGTTCAAATAAAGTATAAAAAGGACTTAAGCTGTCCATAATGGCACAAATTTGTAAATTGGGAGACTTTTGGACAAGCGTCGAGTCATTTTTGGTATTTTTTTAATTTAATGTTGCTTTTAGGGCTGAAACGATTCCTCGAGTTATTCCAGTAATTCAATTACTAAAACTCCTCGAGGGAAAATTCTCGTAATAGAGGCTTTGTTTAATCAACTACATGCTAGACCCCAGGTTAAGAAACGACGGGCCGCGGTACGAAGACGGAACCAGACTTCATTCATACAAACCGGGTCCTTAAATGTGACGGGATGCTTCCATTTTAACCAGTGCAGCTTTTCTACTGTTTACGGCAGGAGAACCAACCAGTCCACGGTCCAAACGTCGTCTAAACTAAAACCAGGACACATTCAGCTGCTGCACTGATTATTTCTGCCTCAAATACTTTCAGAAATACTTTTCCCCGAAGGGTTTCTGAAATAAAAGAAAAAGTTTGTGTCCGAGCCGCTGTGTTTATCCGACTCATCTGCAGGACTGTCCAGCTGAAAGCTCGGTCATGTGACCACATGACGGCGCTGAAGCTCAGCGCCGTCATGTGACCATGTGCTCCGCTAGTGACCGCCCACCATGCGTGTGATGTTCAGATGCGTTGAAGCAGGAAAATCACATCTAGTGACACGTAGCTTCACTGGATGTTTTCTGGAAATATTCAGGCACCAGCAGCAGTGTTTGGCTCAACAAAATAAAAAAGGACTACACTGTCAATCAAGGTCATCTACCAATGGAACGAGGGAAGGCAGCTTTTGCACTCACTAGCCAATGGGAAGTAGTGGGCGTGTCCAGGACGGCTGACTTCTGCTTTGATGACTAGTGTGGAATCCTGTTACTCCACACAATAACTGACAGAAAACTCCATCCAGCTGTTTGCTAAAGTTACACACTATCTTTGACTAACGTGGAAACTTGTTCAAAATCACTGAGAAATGTGGACAATAATGGCACAAATTATCTAAAATGATCAAAAAAACTTTGTCAAAATTAGCACTTCGGCTGCAAGTCAGATGTTGGAGAAAAGATTTCCAAATAAAAGCTCCAAAACGATTTAAAATGTGTCCAAAGTGATTTCAATTTGTCAAAAAAGTTCACAATAACCGGTTATTAATAACACTAATTTATCTGTTCTGAGTAAAACCTGGAAATTTGTTCCAAAAATCACTAAGAAAATCAACTAAAATTGCTTTAAAATTGGTCAAAAATAGCTGAAATTTCTCAAATAATTGAAATAATTATGCAAAATGACTCAAAATTAGTTAAATGTCTGAAGCCTGGAAACCTGTTTCAAAGTGACTGGAAAAACTGGTCAGCTGGCTGTGAGCCAGACGTTTCCAAATAAAAAGCTACAAAACTCAAAATTTGCCTAAAGTCAGTTAAATATGTTTAAAAAAAAAATCACGATAAATTCTCCAAAACAACAAAAATGTACCAGTTATGATCAAAACCTGGAAATTTGTTCCAAAATCACAGAAAATTGCTAATTGCTTTAAAATTGGTCAAAAAACAGCTCAAATGTCTCCAAAAATAATTGAAAAAATTGTACAAAATGATTCAAAATGAGTTAAACATGTGTGAAGCCTGGAAACTTGTTAAAAATAAGAGAAAACTGGTCAGAAATGGCTCAAATTTCCTAAAATAAGAGAAATTGGCTAAAACAACTGCAAATGTCCACATTTAGCAGCTGTGAGCCAGAAGTCAGTGGGTGAACAGATGTTGGAACTTTGCTGCAGCAGAGCTGCAAATCTGTTCGCTGACTGACTCCAGTCCGTTTATCAGAGACGTGTTGCGCAGCTCATTATGCAACGACGCAAATCACAAACCTGCAGGTCAGAGTCTGCAAACCGATTTACAGCCGCAACCATGAACATGTTCACAAGTTAGACACTAGTTTTACTGCCAGGAGGACAGAAACCCAAAATATTCACTGAAGGAAACAAACCTGCAGCACCAGTCAGACAGAATGCGACGCTGCAGCACTGCAGCTGCATGTCAGAGTGGGAGGAGCTACTGCAGCTGCATGTCAGAGTGGGAGGAGCTACTGCAGCTGCATGTCAGAGTGGGAGGAGCTACTGCAGCTGCATGTCAGAGTGGGAGGAGCTACTGCAGCTGCATGTCAGAGTGGGAGGAGCTACTGCAGCTGCTGCACGGCTTCATGCAGCAGAAACACGAGCTGCAGCGCCGCTTACCTGGACGTCTGAACACACCTGGACTGAACGTCTGAGCAGCAGAATGATCATAATTACAGCTTTCTGAGATAAAGACAAGCAGACGAATGGAGACAATATTTTATTTACACGACCGTTTACAAGTTTGGGCTCACTTAGAAATGTCTTTATTTTTAAAGAAAAGTGGTTTTTCTTTAATGAAGAAAACATTAAACGAATCCTAAAGAAAGTCTAGACATTAAGTAGCTTTGATTTTCCTCTGGACTTTGTCATTTTTATCATTGTGTCTCACTTTTGTCATTCCATTTTTAATTTTTGCCATTTTAAGTCTCATTTTTGATGAAATTTTGATAATTAACATGTTAATTAACACCTGAAACCGAACCTTTAGCTGGTCATTAATGAGCTGCAGGTGGATTGTCTTAAATCTGTCCTCCTGCAGGTGGACTGTGTCTCTGTCCTCCTGAAAGTCCGACATGTTTCTCTGCAGTGTGTCGGTTCCGCCCATAACGGAGCACAAAATGGCTGGACGGTTAGCAGCATGCTAGCCGTTAGCCTGCAGATATAAATAACCTGGCTAACAATGGAGCCACTATCGGCGCCATCATGACTTATGTAACGTCCTGCTTACTCACGGCGGCCACGCGGAGCTGCTCGGCGGGTACATCCGCATTTTCACCCCAGATAGGGCTCCCCTCCCCCCGCTGACAGACCGCGCCGGCGCCGCGGAACTTTCCAGAACCGCTGCACCGTTTCAGCTAACATGCTAAAGTAAATACTGGTGCTTACACCGAGTTGTGGTCTGAATGCGCCCCACATCTGTGCTCAAATCACGGGGAGCAGCGGAGGTCCGGCGGCGCTGGAGGCCGCGGAGCTGCAACAAAGAACCGCGCGGGCACACGGCGTCCGGTTAGCATTAGCTGCGGCTGCTAGCCGGCCTGCTCTCTGCGGGGCTTTGGGCTTCTACACACGGCGATAAAAAAACGGAACATTGGCTCATAATTCAGAGATGAAATGGTCCCGGTGCCGCTAAATCAGGATTAAAACTAGCGGGCTGCTCTCACCACAGAACCGTTATCCCTCCATTAGTTCACCGTTAGCTCACGGAGCAGCGCTGGCTACAAGCCACAAACACGTGCACATGGTCCCGCCATGACATCGGTGACAGACCGGCGAGCTGTCCGACGCGGAGCAGCTAAAGCCGCCGTTCATTCCGCCTCGGAGCAGTTAACTGACCAGACGGACACGGACTAGAGCGGCCTCCAGCACCGTGCCGCTGCCCGCAGGCTAACCCTCCTCCACCCGGCCCCCTGACACTCGCTACCGGCGACATGCTGCCTACGGCGGCCACTCACCTCCATCACGACCCGCCCGATCGGCTTGCCGTCGGCGGTGATGTCGAAGAAGACTCTGGGGTTGGCCATTTCACGGCTGCAGCGGAGACGGTGACTGAGAGTTTTCCGGTGAGGGGATACGGCGGGCCGCGAGGAACCGAAAAAGATGGAGGTGCGTGGATTAATTTTATATAAGACGCCAGTGGGAGGCGGGAAACTACAGCGAGCCAATGAGTCACGCGGAGGGTTTATACGGACACGCCTTTCAGCCAATCAGCAGCCGGAGCGGCAGAGTTTGGTTTTTACTGGTCTGTCATTTACCGACACATTTCACGGTACGCTTGATTCTTTTGTCGGGCGGCGCCGCCGGAAGGTTTCCGGGCTGTCACCGTGCGACTCCGCCCCGCTTCGGCGTCCCGGTACAAGAACTAAACCCACGAGTACCGGAGCAGCGCGCGCCACAGGTGACTGACAGCTGTAGTTTCCAATTGGTACAGCGCACGCGGTGACTGAAGGTCGAGAACCTGCAGCGGGAGCGCGCTCCCGCTGTCAAACGTAGGTGCGCGGTCACGCGGTCAGGGCGCGGTCCGTCCTGTTCTCTGCACGCGGGGCAAAGTTAAAATGGAAAGTTTCTGCAGTGACGTCACACAGCTGCTGGCTTCAGAGCTCAGCATAACCTGAAACTAACCCAAAAATAACCTAAAATTAACCCGAAAATAACCTGAAACTAACCCGAAAATAACCTTAAATTAACCTGAAAGTAACCTGAAACTAACCCGAAAATAACCTTAAATTAACCCAAAAATATCCTAAAATTAACCCCAAAATAACCTGAAACAAACCCGAAAATAACCTTAAATTAACCCCAAATAACCTGAAACTAACCCGAAAATAACCTTAAACTAACTTGAAAATAACCTGAAATTAACCCAAAAATAACCTGAAACTAACCCGAAAATAACCTGAAATTAACCCAAAGATATCCTAAAATTAACCTGAAAATAACCTGAAACTAACTTTAAATTAACCCCATAATAACTTGAAATAAATGGTTGATGTTATTGAAAATGTCAGCTAAAAGTAACAATGGCTGGCTATAAGTGACAAATAGCGAGGTAAAAATAACAAAAAGTTAGCTTAAAGTAACAAATATCTAGCTACAAGTAATAGTGAGCTAATAGTAACAACCAAAAAATTGTCTAAAAGTAATCAAGAGTATGTCAAATGTAATCTAATGTTATCTAAAAATCACAAACAACTTCCTTAAAGTAAAAAGTAGTTAGCAAAAAACAACTAATACTTTGCTAAAAGTAAAAAGTTGGTGACAAATACTGAGCTAATAGCAACAATAATTAGCTAATAGCAATGACAGTTTGGCAAAAAATTCTAACATTTAATATGATATTAATAGCTAAAAGCAAAGGATCAGTGGTAGAATCAGTTCATGGATGAACGAAGAATAGTCACTAAATGTAATGATGGTAGCAACAATGCTAACATAGCTAAACACTGACTATTCACTGATATTCATGATGCTCACAGAGTTAAATAATTCCATTTAAAGTCCAGTAAACAGCTGGAACATGACGTCAGAGATCTGCCGCTCAGCTGACTGTTAATAATCCGGTCTTTGTTTCAGACGCTTTCAGAGCAAAATGTCAACGTTCTTTAATGTCAGCGTCTCGGTTGGGAAGATTTGCTGTTTCTTCATCTGATGTGATAAAAAACTGAACATCTTCTTCTGCTGCAACGAAAAATGATCTGAAGTCAACCTGAACAACGAGTTCCAACGTGTTTAAGACGTCTGAGCAACTGAAAATATTAAGTTTTATTAACAATCAACAGCAGTTTGACATTTTCTCTGAGCAAAATCATCAACAACCAGAAGCACGAGTAGTTTCAATTAGAATCCTTAATATTCATATTTTGTCTTTCAAATAATTGCAAACAAGCTAATTTATATACAGTTAAAAAAAAGGCAAATATTAATAAAAACAATCAACATCTGTATAAACACAGATTTTTAATGTGGACGTTATTTACAGTTTACCATGTTTTATTTTTATAGTTAACATGTAAATTAATACTTTGTTCTGTGACTTTATTAGTTATTTTTTGTAATTTAACAAAACTGGGAAAATCTGTAGAACTGTGAATCGTTCAAAGGTTTCCTTTCTTTTTTTTTCCTTTATTTGAAGCACCAACAGGCTTCTCTAAGTGTTAATTTACTGAAGTCAGGCAGCATTAGAGGTGAAACTCTGGAGGATCAGCATTCATCGCCTCCAGGTTTGACTTTTTAGCTCATAGACGTCCACCAATGACCTTCAATGACCTCAGATGACCCCTGGTCGATGCTCAGACGAGGCGGTGGACGGCGGCATCATGGAGGCCGATTCTTTCTTCAACCAGTAAAAACAGCTTAAATTTGCTGCTGACAAACTTCACGTCATTTTAAACATCGGACTTGACTTCAGTCCTGTCTGATTTTACTTGAAACTTGAAATCAAAATTTGTGTAAAATCAGACATAACTTGTAGTGACCGAAAGAACAAGATCGCGGGTACAAGCGGCTGAAATGAGTTTCCTCCGCAGGGTGGCTGGGCTCTCCCTTAGAGATAGGGTGAGAAGCTCGGCCATCCGGGAGGATCTCAGAGTAGAGCTGCTGCTCCTCCGCGTAGAGAGGAGCCAGATGAGGAGGCTCGGGCATCTAACTAGGATGCCCCCCGGACGCCTCCCCGGTGAGGTGTTTAGGGCACGTCCCACCGGGAGGAGACCCCGGGGAAGACCCAGGACACGCTGGAGAGACTATGTCTCTCAGCTGGCCTGGGAACGCCTTGGGGTCCCCCAGGAGGAGCTGGATGATGTGGCCGGGGAGAGGGAGGTCTGGGCCTGGGTCTGGATGGATGGATGGATGGATGGATGGATGGATGGATCAGACATAACTTGTCCAAAATTACATCAAACTTTCAAAAAAAGACCAAAAATGTGTGCAAAACAAGATAAAAATGGTTCAAAGTGACTCAGACTCGTCCAAAATGATTTCAAACTTGTCCCAAAACACTTAAAATGTGTGCAAGATAAGTTGATGATCCAAATGGATCAAAATAAGTTAAAGATGATTAAAAAAATTCTTCGAAATGACTCAAAAGTGTCAAAAAAAAATTGAAAGTTGTCCTAGAAGAATCAAAATTAGTATAAAATAAGATACAAATGGTCTAAAATGACTTAAAACTGTCCAAAATTACATCAATGGAACATTATTGGTCCTTAAAAATAAAAATAAAAAAACTTGAAAATTTCCAGTCCAGGCTGGTCTAGTGTCTCCATAAAGTTCCTGTCAGTGTTTATCTATGGATGGATCCATATTTCTACTAGAATACAGTCTTTGGTCCACATTTCACCAAAGATGATTTGAGTCTTGTCTCATATTACTTGAAATTTTACCAAAATTCCTCAAAATTTGTGTAAAATCAGATATAAATGGCACAAAATGACAAAAAATTGTCCAAAATCGAAATTTCACAAAAGACCTAAAATGTGTGTAAAATAAGATACGAATGGTTCAAAGTAACTCAAATTGTCCAAAATGATTTAAAAAGTAAGATTTGTGCAAGATAAAACAAAAGTGGTCCAAAATGACTTGACATTTGTCCGAAATGACTCAAAAATGTTAAAAAAAAAAAAAGACTTCAAACTTATCCTATAAGATTCAAAATTAGTATAAAATAAGATTTTAAAAAATGGTCTAAAATGACTCAAAATCTCCGATCCAGGCTGGTCTAGTGTCTATAAAGGTCCTGGAAGTGTATATCTATGGATGGATCCATATTTCTGCTAAAATCGGGTGTCCAGAGGCTGGACATCTGTCTAAAATGACTCAAAATCTGTCTAAAAGAAGATAAAGACCTTTTTGAAAATGTCATGAAATTTGTCCAAAATGATTCAACTCTGTGAAAAATGTCTAAAGGTATTCAAATTGTGTCCCAAAAAAGATTGTCCAAAATAACTCAAAACTTTCAACAATGTCTTGAAACCTGTCAAAAAAATTACTCAAAATTGTCCAAAATATCTTGAAGTGTCTAAAATAAGATACACTGTTGAGAAATGTCAAAAAGTGCCACCACCACCATGCTTCACATCATGATGCTGCCACCGTGCTTCACATCATGATGCTGCCACCTCCATGCTTCGCCATGATGCTGCCACCGTCGTGCTTCCCAGTGGGGATGGTGTGTTTGTGATGTACAAACGTCAAACATAACATCTGGATCTATTTTTAATGAACCGACATTACTTCACAGAAATCCATTTTTAGAGAGCGTTTGTTGGTACATTCTTGTGAAAAAAGCCAGATGGACCAGAAGTTTAAATTTCCCAGGTGGATGAACATTTTTCCCAGGTGACTGCTGCCCTGTGAAGTATTTTTTACTTTGAATGAAGTTTTATTTCCCTAAAAACGACGTTGTTGCTCCTGCTGCTGACTTGTTTCTGATTCTTTTTGAACAAACGTGAGAATCAGTCGATGTCTTTCCAGTGTGTGTTTATTAAATTACAAAGGTTATTATTTATGTTATTAGCATCGTTACTGAATCATCATGTACACTTTTATCTGCTCCCAGAAGCCACTGGGGCACGGAGACACCACAACTGTCTGGACTCTAGTCACTTTACAACATACAGAATGACAGGAAGAAGATGAACCCTGGGCTCTGCTCCTGGAGGACAGCTGACGTTCAGGACGCACCTGGAGGACAGTTCAGGACACGCCGAGCGTTGAGCAGCTTTGGCCTCGTTTCCTGTCGGTTAACGTGAGAAAATCCAGATGTGATTTTCACTGAGCCACATGTGCAGAAAAACACTCCTGATCGATCGTCTGGAACCTTCCGGAGAACCAGAGGAACCTGAATCCACGGGTTCCTCTGGTTTTTTAAGACGTTAACTCTGGGTTTGGTCAACGTTCCATTTTCTGGACAGTTTCTGCAGGAGCCTTGAGGCTGGTTTAGAACCTCGTCAACCTGACGAACCGTCACTAAGGAACACAGTCGGTTTGATTCCGCTGGAGATCCAACAGCTTCACCTGAACTCAGAGACCAGAACCAACATTTACTGGACGGAACTCCAGCAGAGCAGGAACCAGAACCACAGAGGTTTGTTCTCTCAGAACACATGAAGAACTTTACGTTGGTGGTGAAGTTCAGAAGATCACATCGACTTTTCTTTGGTTCTAAAAATGTTCTAAGAAGGTTCTGCAAGGTTCTAGTAATGTTCCCAGCATGTTAAAAAAATGTTCTTAAAACATCTGCTGAATGTCGCATTGAATGTTTTGTATGAGAACGTTCTACAACATCCATAAAACATCTTCAGAACATCCTCAGAACACTGCAGGAAAACGTTCTATGTTTGTTAATGTCACGTTACAGAAACGTTCTGTTTGAGAACGTTATTCAGTTCTCATCACAGAACCTGAACCTCAGAGGAACCTGATCTGAACGGAGAAGCACCCTGAGAACGTTCTCTGAACATTAGAACATTCTCTGAGGAGCTTCTGAAGAACATCAGGTTCCCGGCTGAAACATGGAATTCTCCATAGAACTAAAACAAAGACTTTTCTGAAGAACTAAACTCTGAAGCGACGGATCGATCAGTTCATCCTCTGATGGTCTCCAGATGTTCAGATTACAGAGAATCTCCAGCATCTGGATTAATGAAGCCAGAACCAGCTGATGATCTGAGATATCTGGATTAAACTAAACCCATGTTTCCTGCAGATGTTGATGGTTGAGGTTGGTCCACCTCTAAGACATTTATCTGACCACAGATCCATGAATATGAAAGTTCTGAGTTTAAAAAGCTGCTGAAGGTTCCGGTTTCTCTCTGTGGCTTAGTTTAAACCAGGTTCTCTTTAGGTTCTGATCTTCTCTGGACCCTCAAAGCCTCAAAGTTCACACGATTCTAACGTGTGTGTAGGAACAGAAGCATGTTTAAAGCTCATCTCCACCTGTAGAACGTCACACTAACATCTGGACCAGAGGTTCTGGCTCGTGTTTCCCTCCTGTAGGTCTGAGGTTCAACAGCAGCGATGGAATGAAGGATGAAGCATCGAAATACAGAGAATAAAAAAACGATAAAATAAAGTCACCATCGAGTTCAACACATCAAAGGGTTCTCAGATTCAAAGTCCTTTTCTTGTTTTCGCTCTGAGACGAAGTATTTTACAGTAAAGTCTCTGCTCTACGTCCTGCTGCAGGTTCCGTTCAGTTGTTCTCAAACAACGACAGCAGGTCGTCGTTGTTGTTGTTAGGGAGGTCTGGAGGTCCGAGGTAGGACAGCAGCTCGTCTGGGTTGGTCAACTCTGGAAGCAGCTGCACAAATAAACATGGAGAAAGTTCAACAAGGAGTTCCTCAGGGTTCTATACCGGGTCCTCTACCTGTAACTTATTGGGCTTCGTTCTCAGGACATTTACCATCACGTTCCTGAAGGTGTTCCTCAGGGTTCTATACTGGGTTCTCTGTATTATCATTCCATGGTACACACTTGCAGTACTTTTACTTCATTAAGTACACGCTGAGCTCAGCTCAGGTTTGGAATCAGAGTTAATTAAATTAATAGTTCCTGACTAAAGTCCTGATTTAGTTGTAACTTCGGATTTATCTGCTTTGTTGTTTAGGACGTTATTTATGATAGCAGATTAATAATTAATAAAGACGTTATTAATGAGATCAGATTAATAATTAATTAATAAAGACGTTATTAATGAGAGCAGATTAATGATTAATTAATAAAGACATTATTAATGAGAGCAGATTGATAATTAATTAATAAAGACGTTATTGAGAGCAGATTAATTATTAATTAATAAAGACGTTATTAATGAGAGCAGATTAATGATTATTAATAAAGATGTTATTAATGAGAGCAGATTAATGATTAATAAAGACGTTATTAATGACGGTAGATTAATGATCAGTAAATAAAGATATTAATAAGAGCAGATTAATGATTTATTAATAAAGATGTTATTAATGAGAGCAGATTAATGATTAATTAATAAAGATGTGATTAATGACAGTAGATTAATGATCAGTAAATAAAGATAAAGATATTCTATTACTACGTCTATTGCTACATAACGTAAATTTCCCCTGGCGTGGGGAGAAATAAGAGAAATCTTATCTTATATTAATAAGAGCAGATTAATGATTAATTAATGAGGGCAGATTTAACTTTAATAGGCAAGAAATCTTTAAAATGTAGATTTGACACATTTTCTGAATAAAGGACTTAGTTTTTACTTTCCTTATTACTATTGTTGTTATTACTTATATTACTGTCATTATTATTAATATTATTATTATTATGGGAACATAAAGTAAAACCTGCTGAATAAAAGTCTGAGTCTATTATTATTATTATGGAATATATAATTATTATTATTATTATTATTGAATAAAACTGTTTGGTTTCTACTTATTATTACTGCATCTGTATTATTATTATTATTATTATTATTATTAATATTATTATTATTACTAATATTATTACTACTATTATTAATAATAATATTTATATTATTATTATTATTATTATTATTATTATTATAGAATAAAACTCTCCATCTGGACTCTATTATAATTTATTATTATCATCATCATCATCATCATCATCATCATCATCATCATTATTATTATTATTATTATCATTACTGTCTGGTTTCCACTCACGTCCAGAGAAGGTTCTGGAACCTCTGCAGACCCGCCCAGGCCGAAGGAGCCGTCGCCTTGGAGACGGGGATTCTGGTTGCTACGCTGCATCATCTGGTTCCCGAGCTGGGGGTTGCCATGGAGACCCTGGGACTGCTGCTGGGAGAGAGGAGCACCATGGGAGGCGGAGTCCAGGCGGCCGGAGACGGACATCTGAGGGGAGAGAAGACAGTAAGAGGCCCATAGCGCCCCCTATTGATCACAGCCCATCGATCAATCACAGCCCATCTATCGATCACCAATCAGTACCTGGACGGCCAGCGGGTGGGAGGGGGGCTTGTCGGGGGTGAGGAGGGCGCTGGACAGCTCCGACTGGTAGGACAGGGGGGGAGGACCGGGGGAGGAGAAGTCCCCTCCAACACCTGGAGTACCGGGACCACCAAAGTCTGAGAACCCGGCAGACTGAGCGGGATAGGACGGAGCTGAGGACAGATCAATACAACGATCAATACAGGTGATCAGATCAATACAATGATCAATACAGGTGATCAGGTCAGACCCTTCCCTGAAGCTTACTTAGGGGAACATTCCCTATAGGTTCCCTGAAGGTTCAGCAGACAGTAACCTTCAGGAAATCTCCAGGGAATATTCTGGGAACGTTCTTTGGACGTTCTCTGAAGGTTAGTAAACATCAGGGAACCTTCAGGGAACGATGGAGTAGTGTTCACTGGACACTCCAAGGTTCGCCGATGTTTCCTGACGGTTTAGCTAATGTTAAGTCTAAAAGAACCTTCAGGGAACGATGGGGTAGTGTTCCCTGAACGTTTCTTAAAGGTTCCCCGATGTTCCCTGACAGTTTAGCTAATGTTAAGTCTAAAAGAACCTTCAGGGAACCTTCGGGGAATGATGGGGTCGCGTTCCCTGGATGTTTCTTAAACATCCAGGGAACACTACCCCATCAATGTTCCCTGAAGGTTCTTTTAGACTTAACATTAGCTAACCTTCAGGGAATGATGGGGTAGTGTTCCCTGGATATTTCTTAAAGGTTCCCCGATGTTCCCTGAAGGTTTAGCTCATGTTAAGTCTAAAAGAACCTTCAGGGAACGATTGGCTAGTGTTCCCTGGACGCTCCTTAAACGTTCCCTGATGTTCCCTGCCAGTTTAACTAATGTTAAGTCGAAAAGAATCTTCAGGCAACGATGGGGTAGTGTTCACTTGACGCCCCTTTACAGGTTCCCTGACGGTTTAGCTAATGTTAAGTCTAAAAGAATTTTCAGGGAACGATGGTGCAGTGTTTCCTGGACGCTCCTTCAAGGTTCTCCAATGTTCCTGGACAGTTTAGCTAATGTTAAGTCTAAAAGAACCTTCAGGGAATGATGGGTAGTGTTCCCTGGTGGTTTCTTAAAGGTTCCCCAATATTCCCTGAAGGTTTAGCTAATGTTTAGTCTAAAAAAATCTTCAGGGAACAATTGGGTAGTGTTCACTGGCCGCCTCTTTACAGGTTCCCTGATGTTCCCTGAAGGTTTAGCTAATGTTAAGTCTAAAAGAACTTTCAGGGAACGATTGGGTAGTGTTCCCTGGACGCTCCATAAAGGTTCAACGATATTCCCTGACAGTTTAGCTAATGTTAAGTCCAAAAGAACCTTTAGGGAACCTTCAGGGAATGATGGTGTAGTGTTCCCTGGACGCTCCTTAAAGGTTCCCTGATGTTCCCTGAAGCTGATAGTGATTCACAGTGAACATCCAGGGAAGGTTTGAGGAACCTTCCCTGAATGTTGATCTGTCCAAACCTCTACCTGAGCAGACCCCTACCTGGACCCGGGTAGTCCGGTGTGCTGCTGCTGGTGCCGCTCCCTGCTGGGAGGGGGGGGTAGGGCATGGGGGAGGAGGAGGAGCCTGAGGATGAGGGGGCGGGGCCTAGCGACGCGATCATCTCCATGACGCTGGGCAGAACCATGTGACTCGGGCTGAGGGTCCGGCAGCGCTTCAGAACCGGACCGTCCGACTCTTCCTTCACATGGAGGTCCGGCTTCACCGGAACCGGCTTCCAGCTGCAGACCGGATCGATGGTGATCTCCTCGTACTCAGAGCTGAGGACACAATCAGAACCAGGAGGAACTGGTCAGAACCATGAAGAACCAGGAGGAAGCGGTCAGAACCAGGAAACAACCAGAACCAGAAAAGAACCGGTCAGAACCAGAAAAGAACCGGTCAGAACCAGGAAACAAACCAGGAGGAACCGGTCAGAACCATGAAGAACCAGGAGGAACCGATCAGAACCAGGAAACAAACAGAACCAGAAAAGAACCGGTCAGAACCAGGAAACAAACCAGGAGGAACCGGTCAGAACCAGGAGGAATCAAGAACAACCAGAAAAAAAACACTCAGAACCAGAACCAACGTTTAATCATCTGGTTCTGAGGAGGTTCTGTAGAGGTTCTGAGGAGGTTCTAACTGGTCCATTGTTTTTATCTGCTGTACTTGTAGAACTTCCACTGAAGGTTAAAGTATTCTTACTTCTGGACGTAGATGAGGATCCCCAGCATGTACTGGTCCACCTCCAGACCCTCCAGAAGAGCCGTTTTACTGAACAGAACCAAACACATGCTGGTTATTCTACTGGAGGTGGAGGTAGGTCATCATCAGAGACGCTGGTTAGGAGATGTTCTTATCATGTATATTATTACTATATTATTAATATTGGATATGTGTGATGAGATGTTATTGTATATTATTATTTTTCTACTATATTTTATATGCTGAGATGTTCCTACTTGCAGACGGGACACCTCCAGGTTCCTCTCTCACAGTTCAGCTGCAGATACGACTCCAGATCAAAGCACTGGAAACAAACAGATCAATCATTAAACCTGGACCTGATCAATAGGACCGATCGGTTATCAGCTGCGATTGGTCGGTTATGGGTAGGGCTGTGATTGGCTCCCACCTGGACGTGTCGACAGTCGTGTCCTCTGGCCGGCAGCTGGATGCGGCGGAACGTGATTGGACACTTGAGGGAGACTCTGATGGCCGTCTGCTCCACTCCGTCCTCTCCGTTTAACCCGGGGGTCCCAGGGATGGAGCCGCTGCTGAAGTTCCTCTTTACTGAAACACACAGTACTGCATTAGTACTACTACTACCACTACTACTACTACTCGTACCACTAACTCTACTAGTACTACTAATACTGAAACACAGATCACTTTACTGGGTCTCAACTAGTCCTACTAGTAGTACTACTACTAGTAGGACTAATACTGTGACCAACAGAGATTTTAATTCAAAGGTCCAACCTCTCAACAGAAACCTGCTAATCAGCTCATAAACCAGCTGATACTACTAGTACTATTAGTACTACTGATACTACTAATACTGAGCTGGGACTAGTACTAATAGTACTACAGGGTTCCCATTCTGTCCCTGAAATGATTTTCCAGGACTTTTCCAGGACATTTCCAGCCGCTACAGACACGTTTTCACGTTAGACACTAATACATTCCCGTCCCTCTCATTCTTTGGACGTGTTCTTTACTACAGCTGTAACCTGCATTTACCCAGATTGTTTCTATATTTATTACTCAGACATCTGATGTTCAGTCTATGGCTATAATTTATCTATGAAAAATAATTATGACAACTGTATGATAGAACAATGCAAACACACCCACAGATTACAGCGTAGCGCTTCACTAGCATGATAAACTGGAGTTACAGTGTTCAACTGGACAATTCCCAGCTCAACTTTCTCTGGTGCAATTCATTTAAAAATATTTGTATATTTTCAATAAATCACTGAGAAACTATTTCCTTTGTTTCCCATCAGTTTACTGCACAACTCAGATTTTTTACACATCTGGCACCTGCATTTCTGAAACATAATTAAAATCAAAATCACTGCCAAAATACCCAAACATATCATAAACTGTCATAAATGTAACTCAAATATCAAAATAAAATGTTATCCTGCAGTGCAATAAGGTCAATATAAAACAATGTGATTCTAATAAAACTGCTCGTCCAAGAAGTTGCTGAGTTATTTTATCTTCTTGATCCATGCTAGCGGTTCAAATGAACATAGTTCCAGTTTTCTCCTCTTCCCTGAGGTCTCTGTGCATCTCACTCTGTTGACAACTACTTTTATTGGAAATTAATGAGATTAAATCAACATGAAAAGTGGTTAATCTCTGATTCCTTCTCTCCATCTATCTGTGTACATAGTAATACAACAGAATTCCTCATGTTGTTTTCATTCCCTTATTTGTGTCAGACAGTAAAACAGGTGTGAACTACTGAGTGAAACGTGGTCCATTCAGATTCCCTGTTAAACTCCTGCTGTGCTGAAATCACAGATGTTGCATCTCTCAGCTCACAGCCAATCAGAAAGAGACACGCCCCCTAGAACTCTGCTCTGCTGTCACTCCACGGAGGATAGAAAGGAGCCTGTAGCCGCCCACGGCAGAGAAAACCCTCACACTGGTGGACCAACACTAGCCACACTTTCAGCTAACAGTCCCTAGTTTTATCTCTAGGTGGTCAGTCCTGAACGGGGTCTGAAAAGTCGCTAAACTGGAAGAGCTGGGATGCAGAACTGCTGGAAGCGGAAACGCAGATTTGACTGGCTGGTAGCGTCACGCGGGGCGCTGCGCTACAAGCAGAGAAGCGCTATTATATATATATTATTATATATATTATATGCCTTAATGCTGCCCAGAAGATAAGGGGACAACACATATGCATGGAGGATAAATATTTTTCCAGGATAACTTAACCGTTTCCAGGACATTTGACCTTTTTCTCTCATTTTCCAGGTTTTCCAGGACGCGTGGGAACCCTGAAATATCTATATGTAGACAGATTTACATAGATGTTGATAGATGGATCAGATAGACTCACTGTCCATCTATAGATAGAAAGATCCATAGTTATTAATAGTTGTCTATTGATAGATACAGATATGTATTGATCCGTACTCTTGGTGACACAGTGCTCTGCAGGCAGCAGCCTCTTCTTCATCAAACCCTGAAGAACGGATCGAACCGACGGACGATGAACCAGCTGGAGGACGAACAGGTGAGACTGAGGACAGAGAGACAGCAGGTTATTGATCACACATTCTGATTATTGATCAGTCTGTGATGGAATATTCTCTGGTTTCTTCTTCTCTGACAATAAACTGAAGATGTCTGTGCTAAAATAGATGATAGATGAATGTGTACATACATCTATCATCTATAGTGTGTGTTATATATAAATGTGTGTGTATTATATGTAAATGTGTGTGTTCTTACGCAGCAGCAGGCCGTGACGGTGATCTGGATGGTGTTTCTTCCCGGCTGACACACCTGCTTCAGGTACAAAGGCTTATGGGAGGTTTTGTTGTCGCCTCTCTCGATGGTGAGAGGAGTCGCGTTGACGCTCACCTGAGGACAGACAGGAAGTAGACACAGGTGATGCCGAGCTCCCACCAATCAGAGCAGAGATGAGAGATGAGCAGGTGGAGTCAGACCTGGACGGAGGCCGGCCAGTTGGTGTTCATCTGCCGGTCCTCGTGGTGGTAACACTTAAACTGCAGCTCCAGGTCGGGTCTGACGCACAAAACAGGTTTTACTGAGCAGTTCCTCTTTATCTAGATCTAGTACACCTTCATCACGTCTCTGGCTTTATTATATGCTGCTGTTTACTGTTTACTGTTGTTTACAGCGTGCTGTTTGTTGTTTTTGCTTACTGCGTGTTCATGGTGTTGTTTTATTATTGTTGTTTACAGTGTGTTTGTTGTTGTTTACTGTGTGTTCATGGTGTTATTTATTGTTTAGTGTTGTTGTTTACAGCAAGTTGTTTATTGTTGTTTACAGCGTGTTGTTTGTTGTTGTTTACTGTGTGTTCATGGTGTTGTTTACTGTTGTTGTTTACAGCAAGTTGTTTATTGTTGTTTACAGTGTGTTGTTTGTTGTTGTTTACTGTGTGTTCATGGTGTTGTTTGTTGTTTACTGTTGTTTACAGCAAGTTGTTTACTGTTGTGTACTGCATGTTGTTTGTTGTTGTTTACTGTGTGTTCATGGTGTTGTTTACTGTTGTTGTTTACAGAAAGTTGTTTATTGTTGTTTACAGCGTGTTGTTTGTTGTTGTTTACTGTGTTCATGGTGTTGTTTATTGTTGTTGTTTACAGCAAGTTGTTTATTGTTGTTTACAGCGTGTTGTTTGTTGTTGTTTACTGTGTGTTCATGGTCTTGTTTATTGTTGTTGTTTACAGCAGGTTGTTTGTTGTTGTTTATTGTTGTTGTTTACTGCGTGCCGGTACCTCAGGATGAGTGTTTTGTAGACGGAGTCTCGCAGCTGGAAGACGTGGTTGCTGACGGCCAGGTTGTGCTCTAATCTGAAGGGCTCTAGGACCACACCGTCTCTCACTGGGAAGGTCAGCCGCAGGTCGTCGCTAGGGTTACCTGTAGACAGGAAGTCACCACGGTCACGCTTCCTGTGACATCACTACTGACAATAATAATCAGAAATAATAGCATCCTGATAATTTCTTTGTTGATAACCAGATAGCTTTCCTGATAAAAATCACAGTATCAAACTAATATTACTCTGATTATTGATGATAATCTGATGGCTTCAATGAATTTGCTTCTTAACTAATAATTTTCACAGTTAATAATCTGATTATTTCATTACGTCATCAAAGATAATGTTTAAGTCCAGTGATAATTAAAAATAATGAGACTATTTAACAGATGAGGATAAATCAGAGTTTTAGTGGCAATAATCAGATTTTTTTACTGACAATAAAAATGATATTTCACCGACAATCTAATGATGTCAAATTCAGTTTAACAATTATTTAATGACATTTATCTGTTTGTTTTTACCCTCAGAAAATAATGTTTTTATTTAATCAGTGATTTCATTAAACATAATGTGATTTTTTTTTATATATATATATATATATCACTATATTGATAATAATCTGATTATTTAGTTGTTTCTGTCCATAACCAGATGTGATGTTTCACTGACTCAGACTAATGTGACTTCCTGATTCTGAGACAAAGCTGATCGATGGACCACCTGCTGGTTATTGATCACCTGTGGGTGGGGGCGGGGCCAGGCTGGCCATGCTGGGTTTGATGTCAGGCAGGAAGGACGAGGGCGGCGGCTTGACGTCACCGTTGCCTGGCGACATGTAGGGCGGCGCCATGGAGCTGCTGGGGGTGATGGGAGGGGTGGGGTTTCCAGGAACAGGAGAGGAGGGGTAACCTGGCAACCCTCGCCCCGGCTACCAGAGAGAGAGACGGACGGAGGTTTAAGACTAATACCAAAGTAAAGCCATGAGTCAGAACAGTCCCTGTAATACAGAAACGTCCTCATAATACACAAAATTCCTCCTAATATATGAATAGTCCTCTTAATACTAAAAAGTCCTCGTATTACACTAAAGTCCTGATAGGAAAGAAAAGTTATCATTATACAAAAACATCCTCATAACACAGAAAAGTCTTCATAATACAATAAAATGTTCTCACAATACAAAAAAGTCTTCATTATACAAAAAAGCACTCACAATGCAGAAAAGTCCTCACAATACGGAAGTCTCACAATACCATAAAGTCTTTGTAGGACACAAAAGTCCTCACAATACAAAAAAAGTCCTCGTAATACAGAAAAGTCCTTGCAAAACTGGAAACTCTTCATATTACAGAAAAGTCCACTAAATGTATGAATATCCTCAGAAGACAGAATAGTTGTCACATTTTGGAAAGTCCCAATGTTAAAGAAAAGCCTCCATAATGCGTGACTGTCCTCATGAAACAATAAAGTCCTCCTAATACATGAATGTCCTCAGAGGGTAAAAAACTCCTCACATTTTGGAAAGCTGTGATAAAACACAAAAGTCCTGATAATACAAAAAAGTCCTGATAATACAAAAAGTCATCACGATACATGAACGTCCCGATGATACAAGAAAATCTTTAAATTATAGAAACATCCTGATATTATTAAAATATCAGAAAAGTCCTCATACGACTGAAAGTTACCTGGGGGTAGAAAAGTCCTTTAAATTACCATAAAACTGAAAAGTCCTCACATTAAAATGGAAATATCTTAAAGCTCTTACCCCAGACGGCTGGTTGAAGGAGTTGTAGACTCCAGTGGCGCCCCCTGTGGTCAAAGTGTTTAAACCTCCGCCCTGACCGTTAAACTGGTCCTGCTGCTCAAACATTAAAAAATATTCAGTATCAGTTACTGATCTGCTCCATGCAGCTTTTATGATCGTTAATTCATTTAAAAAACGTCAGAGGAGCTAGCTTAGCATGCTAATTCCACTAACCTTGTAGTACTGGGAGTTGGGGGGTCCGGAGGGGGGGTACTGTGGGAGGGGCATCTTGTGGCTCTGATAGGAAGGGGAGGAGCCAGAGCGCTGGGGGGCGGAGCCTGGACCACCTGGACCTGCAGGTAAACACACAGAAAAGACTCTGAGGCTAACAGTTTCCCTCCGTTTACAGTGTTTGTGCTAAGCTACGCTAATCACTGCAGAGTTTAACTGTAAACTGTGTTTTATTCTTTTATTTATTATTTAGTTTCACCTGGTTTTGAACTCTTTAGATGCAGTAAAAACAACATTCAGGAAAGGTTTGTTTTACGACGGACTAACTGGAGGTCTTTACCGTATCCTGTTTTAAATCTCACTTCTATTGTTTCTAAACTGACTATTTGCTGCAACGATTTTATCTTGTGTATCTACCTGAGTGGTTCTGGTCTCTAATATTAATAATAAAGTCCTACCTGGGTGGTACTGCATGTTGGGTCCAGAATAAGGTCCCGGTCCGGCATGGCCCCCTACTGCTGAACCTGGCATGGATCCACCGGCTCCTCCAGGACCAGGCATGACGTTAATGTTGGACCCGACCGGAACGCCGTACTGCTGAGACATTCCAGGGAAGGACTGAGGATGGAAACTAGATTCAATATTCTGCTTCATGTGGCAAACTGTAGTCAATAAAATAAAATTATTATACAATAAATCTAAAATAAATATAAATCAAATGAACAAAAATCTGAAATAGTTATAAGAGAAATATAAAATAGACATAAAATAACTATCAAATGAATATATAATAGTTAAAAAATAAATATAAAATTTATAAAATACATTAAAATGATTAACAAATAAATATAAAGTAATTATAAAAGAAAAATCGAAAATAGATATAAAATGATATAAAATAAATATAAAATAGATATAAAATCAATATAATATAAAACGGTTATAAAATAAATAAAAAATCATACAAAATAGATATAAAATACATAAAAATTTATATCAAATAAATTTGAAATATTAGACTTATCTAGTTTAGTTATCTAGTTTATTTTAAAATAGATACAAAATAAACTAGATATAAAGTAGATATAAAATAAATAAATTACATATAAAATAAATATAAATAAATAAAGTAGATCTAAACTAGCTATAAAGAGCAGGTTTAATCCTCACCTCAGAATTGTAGGGACGTTTCAGACCCTGAGGGGGTCTCAGGTGTCCCTGCTGAGGTCCAGGGCCGTAGTTTGGGGGCTGGGGGACCCTCTGTGGACCCCCTCCAGACCCGTACATGGGGCCCATGGAGGCCGGCCCCCTGCTGGGCCCCGGACCGGGACCCATACCTCCTGGAGCCATGCCTGGGGGGCCGCGGGGACCACTGTGGGCCATGAACTGGTTGTTGTAGGCCGGACCCCCCATCTGGAAAACACAACAGACCCCGATGACGTCACACATACTGATGACATCACGGTGGTGATGTCAGAGCTTCTTGATGTTTTTATTTTCATTTTTAATCAGTATTTTCCAGTTTTATTGGATTTTTACAGCTCTGTGTTTGACTCATTATTATTTTATCGGCTTCTTTAATTATCCTGACTAATGATGACTATTACACATTGAAAATAATACATATAAATTAGATAGGAATCTAAAATAAACACAGAAAAATATAAAATTAATAACAAAATAAACAAAATAAATCTTCTACAGAAATAAAATAAACAAAAAAATTAAAAAATAAACCAAAAATGGATGCAAAATGAATCTAAAATAAAGAAAATATTACAAAAAATATAAAATATAAATAAAATACATCTAAATAAATTTTTTTTTAAAAACTAAAATAAAATATATCTAAAATAAATATTAAATAAATATTAAAAAATATAAAGTATAAAATATAAATAAAATACATCCAAATAAAAAAAATAAAACTGAAATGAAATAAATCTAAAATAGATGTAAAATAAATATAAACTTAATGTAAAATAAATCTAAACTAGATCTAAAATAAATATAAAATAAATATCCTGCAGGTTTAATCTGATCTGGTTTATTCTCACCTTAGAGTTGTGGGACGTTTCAGTAAAAACTAAGTTTAGTAAATAATCTCTTAGAACTGAGTTTTTCCTCTACATGACGACCATCAGGGGGCGCCGTGACTCAGCTGGTCTCCAGCCGACCAATCAGCAGCCTCCTCCGTCTCACCTGTCCGTAGTTCATCTCCTGGTTCTGTTTTTCCTGGATGGCGGCGACGGTTGCCGTGGCGGTGGCGGTTGCCGTGGCAGCGGCGGCAGCGACGGCGGCGGCTGCAGCGGCCTGAGTGAAGTCAGCGGAGCCTCTGGAGCCTCCGGGGTTAGACGGGTAGCTGCAGGTTTTATTTCCAACAGTTAATATTCATCATCATATAAACAGATCAAACATCAGCTGAAGGATCCATAAATAACAAACAAAGTCACTGATTAAAAACAGTATGAGGCTAAATACAGATTATAGTTTAGAACTACTGATGTTTAACTGAGCTGATCATTGATGATCTGATGTTTTGACATGGACGCCATTAAACTGAGTTACTTTTTGTCATCTTTTTCTATCAGATCAGCGTTTCCTTTCTCCCCACAAATTAGTCAGGGTGAGATTTTATCTCAACATGCATCCGTTTGTGTCATTATTGCATAAAAAGGTGCAAAAATGAGACAAAAAGGTGCAAAAATGAAACTAAAAGATACAAAAATGAGACGAAAAGATGTAAAAATGAGACAAAAATATGCAGAAATGACAAAAATATGCAAAAATGACACAATAAGAAGCAGAGATGAAACAGAGAGAAGCAGAAAAGACACTAAAAGATGCCTGTCCAGGTGAAAACTTAATTTGTCGGAACAAACCACACGCTAATGTGATGCTAATCCTGCTAGCATCAACGTGGCGCAGCGTCCCACCTGCCCTGGTAGCCCCCCGGTCCTCCAGCGTAGCCCCCCGTCGACCGGCCGTACATGCCCTGGTTCATGTAGCTTTTGCTGGGCTCTCCGTAGCCCTGCTGGCCCAGGTAGCCTCCAGGACCTCCGGCCAGACCCGGACCTCCAGGACCCTGCATCATGGGCCCCCCCCCTGGGTTGGTCCCCGGCCCCATCACCCCTCCACCCAGACCCTACGGACACAGGACACAGGACAGCAGGACGGACCGTTAGCAGCTGGTTAGCAGACGGCAGGAACACGACTGGTTTATCAGACTAGTAGCCCAAATGGCTAGTAAAAACACACTGGGATTACTGGTTCAGTTGCCACTCAGATGAACAGGTTTTTACAAAGTATAGCTAGTTTAGTATCAAGTGTGACTAGTTAAACACTTTAACTCGTTTATTAAACACTTTAAGTAGTTAACTAAACATTAACTAGTTCATTAAACACTTTAACTTGTTTATTAAACACTAACTAGTTTATTAAACACTTGAACTAGTTCATTAAAAACTTTAATTAATTAAACACTTTAACTAGTTAATTCAACACTTTAATTAATTAAACACTAACTAGTTAATTAAACACTTTAACTAATTAATTAAACACTTTAACTAGTTAATTCAACACTTTAATTAATTAAACACTTTAACTAGTTAATTAAACACTTTAACTAATTAATTAAACACTTTAACTAGTTAATTCAACACTTTAACTAATTAATTAAACACTTTAACTAGTTAATTAAACACTTTAACTAATTAATTAAACACTTTAACTAGTTAATTAAACACTTCAACTCGTTTCTCAGCCTGTCCTGGCCGGTGATGTCATACCTGGCTGGCCGAGGGATTGGTCAATCCCCACACGGTGGTTACCACGGAGAGTGATCCTGTGGGCTGATTGGTCGGCTGCTGCCAGCTGGAGGGATCGTAGGGATACGAACCGTCGCTGTGGACGATCAGAGGAAGTCAGATTCAGGCGTTAGAGGTGGAGTTATTATTAAATAAAAGACAGATATTAATAATTAATACGCCAACAACATCTGAATAAACAACAATAAATAACCGAAGGCAGGTTCAGCAGGATTAGAAACTAAAAAGAAAAAAAATATTCGATAAAAAGACAAACTTATGATTAAAATGATAAATGGCAAAAAGTCACAATTATGACACAAAAAGAAATAATGAGAAACAAAAAGCAGAAATTATGATTAAAAATTAAGACTAAAGAGCAAACGTGCAGTTAAAAATCTGAATTTATAAATAAAACAAAAATGCACTAAAAAATCTGAAAAAGAAAAAAGTCACATAAATCTAAACTATTATTTAAAGGAAAATTTTAGCAAATAAAAATCAAAATTATGAGATTAAAAAGGCTACATTTGGACCTAAAAAGCAAAAAATGATAAAATAAGTCAGAATTATGAAAAAAAAAGTCAAAATAGTGAGAAAAAGGCAAAAAAAATAAGAACTTAAAAAAAAAATCTAAATTATAATGGAAAGAAAAAAATGAAGAGCTGGAGACACAGAATTATATAACGAAAAGCAAAAATTATGAAGTAAAAAGTCTAAACTGATTACACAGATATATATAAATAAATCTAAATTAAAAGATGAACAAATTAAAATTATGAGATAAAATGTCAAAATCATGAAATAAAACGCATAAAGTCAGAAATAAAAACTTAACTTTGACCTTAATAAATGGAACGTTGGGATTAAAATGTGAATGTTTGTCTAAAGAGCTCCAGGTGAGTTTACCTGTGAGGGTTGTTGGCCAATCCAGCCTTCATCTGGTTCAGAGGGTTCATGGTGGGCGGAGCCAGGGTCCGATCAGACAGACAGGCAGACAGACAGACTCCTGGCAGACAGACAGGCACACAGTTAGTCCTCTGCAGTCGTTTCCCATCATCATTATAAAGACTCCATTACCCACGATGCCCTGCAGGACTCCAGTCGGACCAGACTAAACGCTGGATAAGACTCCAGTTGGACCAGACTAAACGCTGGATAAGACTCCAGTCGGACCAGACTAAACACTGCAGACTCCAGTCGGACCAGACTAAACGCTGGATAAGACTCCAGTCGGACCAGACTAAACGCTGGATAAGACTCCAGTTGGACCAGACTAAACGCTGGATAAGACTCCAGTCGGACCAGACTAAACGCTGGATAAGACTCCAGTCGGACCAGACTAAACACTGCAGACTCCAGTCGGACCAGACTAAACGCCGGATAAGACTCCAGTCGGACTAGACTAAACACTGCGGACTCCGGTCGGACCAGACTAACCGCTGCAGACTTCAGTCGGACCAGACTAACTGCTGCAGACTCCAGTCAGTCAAGACTAAACACTGCAGACTGCAGTCAGACCAGACTAAACGCTGGATAAGACTCCAGTCAGACCAGACTAAACATTGGATAAGACTCCAGTCGGACCAGACTAAACGCTGCAGACTCCAGTCGGACCAGACTAAACACTGCGGACTCCGGTCGGACCAGACTAACTGCTGCAAACTCCAGTCGGACCAGACTAAATGCCGGATAAGACTCCAGTCGGACCAGACTAAACACTACGGACTCCGGTCGGACCAGACTAACCGCTGCAGATTTCAGTCGGACCAGACTAAACGCTGGATGAGACTCCAGTCGGACCAGACTAAACACTGCGGACTCCAGTCGGACCAGACTAAACGCCGGATAAGACTCCAGTCGGACTAGACTAAACACTGCGGACTCCGGTCGGACCAGACTAACCGCTGCAGACTTCAGTCGGACCAGACTAACTGCTGCAGACTCCAGTCAGTTGAGACTAAACGCTGCAGACTGCAGTCAGACCAGACTAAACGCTGGATAAGACTCCAGTCAGACCAGACTAAACATTGGATAAGACTCCAGTCGGACCAGACTAAACGCTGCAGACTCCAGTCGGACTAGACTAAACACTGCGGACTCCGGTCGGACCAGACTAACTGCTGCAGACTCCAGTCAGTCGAGACTAAACGCTGCAGACTGCAGTCAGACCAGACTAAACGCCGGATAAGACTCCAGTCAGACCAGACTAACCGCTGCAGACTCCAGTCGGACCAGACTAAATGCCGGATAAGACTCCAGTCGGACCAGACTAAACACTACGGACTCCGGTCGGACCAGACTAACCGCTGCAGACTTCAGTCGGACCAGACTAAACGCTGGATGAGACTCCAGTCGGACCAGACTAAACACTGCGGACTCCAGTCGGACCAGACTAAACACTGGATAAGACTCTAGTCAGTCGAGACTAAACGCTGCAGACTGCAGTCAGACCAGACTAAACGCAGGATAAGACTCCAGTCGGACTAGACTAAACACTGGATGAGACTCCAGTCGGACCAGACAAAACACTACGGACACCGGTCGGACCAGACTAACCGCTGCAGACTCCAGTCGGACCAGACTAAACACTACGGACTCCGGTCGGACCAGACTAAACACTGCGGACTCCAGTCGGACCAGAC
The DNA here is from genome assembly GCA_027123335.1 of Amphiprion clarkii. Classification (NCBI taxonomy): domain Eukaryota; kingdom Metazoa; phylum Chordata; class Actinopteri; family Pomacentridae; genus Amphiprion; species Amphiprion clarkii. Next base: position 1,160,952 of record CM049572.1, read on the forward strand.
TAAACACTGCGGACTCCAGTCGGACGAGACTAAACACTGCGGACTCCGGTCGCACCAGACTAACCGCTGCAGACTCCAGTCGGACCAGACTAAATGCTGGATGAGACTCCAGTCGGACCAGACTAAACACTGCAGACTCCAGTCGGACCAGACTAAACACTGCGGACTCCAGTCGGATGAGACTAAACACTGCGGACTCCGGTCGCACCAGACTAACTGCTGCAGACTCCAGTCGGACCAGACTAAACGCTGGATGAGACTCCAGTCGGACCAGACTAAACACTGCAGACTCCAGTCGGACCAGACTAAACACTACGGACTCTGGTCGGACCAGACTAAACACTGCGGACTCCAGTCGGACCAGACTAAACACTGCGGACTCCAGTCGGATGAGACTAAACACTGCGGACTCCGGTCGCACCAGACTAACTGCTGCAGACTCCAGCTGAACCACACTAAATCCTGAGAACTTGTTTCTGAGTCATTTCTGCCAATTTTTGAGATGTTGAGAACAAGTTTTGAGTCAATTTGGCCGATCTGAGCCATTTTAAACAAGTTAAAAGTCATTTTAACAACTTTACAGTAATTTTGGAAATTTTTTGAGTCGTTTTGAAGAACAAGCATCAAACTGAATGACCTGGGACTGCTTCCAGACGCTACAGCTGATCGTTGCTCCACATCCTGACTGTGTTCAGATAAAACTGGCTCTTCTTCGCTGCAGGTAAATCCAGACCAACTGATTTTCTGTTTGGTGTCAGCGGTGGAAGGAAACAGTCCAGAGAGACCCTCAGAGAAGCAGCTTCAGACTCTAAACTGTTGATCCAGAAAACAGGCGGTCTGAGAACAACAACAAACACCTGAGATCACCTGGACGGGGCGTGGAGCTCAGCTGATAAAGGTCACATTTCATCAGCAGGAGGACGGACTTTAGCTCCTCCACAACTAAACACTGCTGCTCTGGACAACTTCCAAATAGCCGAAGACTTTCTGTAAAATACTAAAAAAGATCCGGATATTAACACAACAAAGAGCCAATAACCTGAATATTAACACGCTAAAATGCAAAAAAATGTTGATATTAACGCTCCAAAATGTCCAAAACACAATTATTAACACAGCAAAAAAGCCCAAAACCTGAATCTTACCACAATAAAAACCTCAAAAACCTGAATAGTAACACACCATAAACCCAAACTCCAGATATTAATGCGCCATAAGTTCAAATATCTGAATGTTAACGTAGCAAATCATCAAAAACCCAGATATTAACATGACTAAAAGTCAAATATTAACAACAAAACATAAAAAATGTCAACATAAACACACAGAAAAACAAAAACTCCGAATATTACCACATAAAAAGTCACCAACCAGATATAAACGCACCAAAACTTCCAAATTCACGATATTAACACATCATTGTTGTGTCATTTTTGTATGTTCTTTTGTAATTTTTGTGACGTTTTGTAATTTTTGCACCTTTTTGTCCCATTTTTGCATCTTTTTGTGTCATTTTTGTGTATTTTTTGTAATTTTTGTGTTTTTGTACTTTTTGCTCATTTTTGTGTCGTTTTTGCTTCTTTTTGTAATTCTTTGCATCTTTTTGTGTCATTTTTGTGCTATCTGCGTCTCTTCGTGTCGTTCTAACTGAGACATCTCTGAGTTCTCTCCTCTTCATGTTGTTCTGGTTCCACAGAGCTGCAGGATTTTAGATTTAAAATGATCCACGGTGAGTTTAAATGAAACAGGAACTACTAACAGCCGGAATCTGCAGCTTTGTGTTCAGAAGTTTAAATGATTTTAAAGCTCTCAGCTGGAATAAAAACCAGAGATCAGCTCAGATAAAAACAAAGACGCGAACTCTGTGGTCGTAAAGAGTAAGTTTCAGAGTTTCCTCCCAACGATCCGAACAACTAACAAACAGGTAAAACCACTAAAGCCGACTATAAACCAGCGGCAGACACACCTGAGTCACCTGAGCTCAGTTTCACTCAGAGTCACGTTTTACCTGAACAGGTGGAGTCACAGAGAACACATCTGATCAGAGGAGATCACTGATTTCTGATGGATCAATACAGAAGAGATGAGGCTTTAATGATGAGCAAAAAACACAAACAATCAGAAATATCAGAATGGAATTAAAACAGAAACTAGAAAACAGCAAGTAAAGTGAAAATACAACATGATTAGTAGAAATTTATCCACATTACTGTTGGTCGAACTCAACTAAACGTCTTCGGATGCCGTGAAAGCCTCAATTAACACATCGCTATGTCACAAACCTGGATGATAAAGAGACCACAGCAGTGAAAACCCAGATATTAAAGCAAGAAAACATCCATAACCAGGATAATAATGCACTAAAATGTCAAAAACCTGAATGTTAATACGCAGAAACCGCAAAAACACAAGATAATAACACACCAAACTGTCAAAAATAGGGAACTTATTCCAAGAGAACATCCAAAACCAGGATATTAATGCACTAAAACACCAAAGATCTGGATATTAACTCGCAGAAACCTCAAAAACCTAGATAACAACACACCAAAATGCCCGAAATATGGATCCTATAGCACGAAAACATCCATAATCATGATATTAACAAATTAAAATGTCTGAAACTTGGATATTAACATGTAGAAATGTCCAAAACCAAAATAACACACTAAATTGCCAAAAATATGGATCTTATTACAACAAAACATCCATAATCAGGATATTAATCCACTATAACGCCAATAATGTGGATATTAACACGTAAAAATGTCCAAAAACTGTTATCTTATAATTATTATAATATTTGTTCTGATTTCTCCTATTTATTATTATTTCATTCAGTCACTCACTCTGCTTTTACTGTTCATTTATTTATGATTTCTCTCCAGTTTTTACACTTTTATTCACTTACTTTAAATCCATTTATTTTCTATTTTATTGTGTCTATTGTTTGTATTTAAAATTGACTATTTTCATTCATTTGATTAGATTTGATATTTTATCTTCCTGTAAAGTTCTTTAATAACCTACTGCTGCTTTTTAACACCAGTAATAATAATAATAATAATAATAATAATATTTAATATTAACACTAACAATCAGAGTAAATGTACTGGAGAATAGGACAGTAAATACTGCTTCCTCCAGAGGACAGTTTTCGGCTAAATGTGTCCAAACGGGTCGGCGTTTCAGTGCCTGGTCCTCGGACTACTGACCGGCCTACTGCCCGGAGCCACCCCGGGCTGCTGTCGCCGCTCCCCGGCCTCACAGCTCTGGCTACCCGGGAGGTGAAACCAGAGAAGACATTTTGAGATTCCTTGTAGTGAAGCGGCAGGCTAATGCTAATATGCTAGCATGCAACGAGCCGTCGGCTGATGCTAACATGCTAACAGCGTAGTTAGCATGCTAGCATTAGCCGGCCGCTTTACTACAATGAGCCGTTGGCTGACGCTAACAGGCTGGCTGTGGCTAACAGCGGCTTCTCAATACACTGCTGGTTAGCATTAGCATGCTAACAAGACGGCACCGGTCCTCAGCGTCGGTGTCGGAGCCGCCGAAAATATTTCACCGAAACATTTTTCGCTCAAGTAGCCGTGAAGCGAAAAGTACAGACGCTGAATAAAAGATTACATTTGGTTAAAACTATTGTTAAAATCTTCCTCCGAGCTAGCCTGTTAGCCTAGCTAGCTGTGACAATGGAATGCTGCGAGGCTAACAGTTAGCACCAGCTAGCTCCTTCCACCGACACAAAACACCAACAGGAGCCGACATGTGGATCCCCAATCGGCCAACGACGGTTTAATCCCCGGTACTTTCTCAATAATTCACCGGGCACATAAACACACACAGCCGGGCTGTCCTTCCAACGCGGCCGACATACCTCCTCTATTTCCCCGGTGTCCGAGCCCTGCTCCTGGGCTCCGCAGTCCGACCTCCTCCTCGGGGCCTCCGGGGCATCAAGAACCCAGCGAAGCCTGCTGGGTCAACAAAACCCGCTCCGGACCCCCAGAACCGGCCCAAATATCCAGAAATGTCCCGGTAAAATCCCGCACGGAGCACTGTAGCCAGCTAGGGCTCCCTGCCGCCGGCCTCTGCGTCTGATGTCCCGGCGTCAGGAGGCGACACCATCCGCTGCCGCTCTGGGAACCAACGGGAGGACAGGAAACACGGAGAACCGGAACCACCGCTACACCGACCTGCTGACCGACACCGGAGCCGCTTCACCGGGACTCAGCCGCATCACTGCCCTGGTGGAGGAACGACGGCGGGTTAGACCGAAGAGAGAGAGACAGAGGGAGAGACAGACAGACGGGTAGATAGACAGGTACACAGACAGACAGACAGACAGACAGACAGACAGGTAGGTAGATAGACAGGTGGATAGACAGACAGACAGACAGGTAGACAGACAGGTAGATAGACAGGTGGATAGACAGACAGACAGACAGGTACTTGGGCTTTGATTTCTCCAGTTTTAAACCGACTTCCTTCAGGTTAAATTAGTTTTTCTGTCCTCAACACGTTTTGATCCAAACATCTTTCAAAGTTTATCCAGTTTTAGACTCGATTGAGTGAATTTCAACCCTCTGGTTTATTTTAGACTAAACTTCAACATTTGGTCAGTTTTAGACCTGACTTTATGCAGGTTGAATCTGTTTTTCTAATTCCTGCCCTCTACACATGAATCTCATCTTCAGTTAAACAGAACCAGACTTCATTGACAAATTCAATGATTTTAGACTTGACTTTATGCAGGTTAAATTGGTTTTGCTGTCAGAGCCACACCTTTTACATGCATATCATCTTTAAACTGGACCAAACTTCAACATTTGGCCCGTTTCAGACTTGAATCCCATCTTTGATCAAACAGAACCAGACTTTATTCAAACTCAGTTTTAGTTCCACTCAGATGACATATTTAGTCTAACTTGGAGCCTCTGTACATGGATATAGCCTCAATAAAACCAGACTTTATTCAGCGTTTACTGAGTTTTAGTCTCAACTTTATGCAGGTCCACTCATCCTAATGTTTATCTGGTGAACATATTCTGTTGTCGAACATTTTTTATCACTACTGTGAGGCTTCATTCATAATTCTGCCAAACCTTCAGTTCTTAAACAGCTGCTGACTTTAGAAACATTAAATCTTCTACCTGCAGATGATCAATCTACAAACCTTTATTCAACATTCACCTGATCTATGGTCTGACTTCATTCTGGTAAAACTCTCAGATGTTTATCAAGTCATTGATCAAATTCTACCAGACTTTATCCACAGTTCCCTCAGTTCTCTCCTCCTTAGGAGTCAGATCAGCTTTAATCGGTAACTTGAATCTCTCTGAAGTGATCAAATATTCCATAAGTGCAGATTTTCCTCCAGAGCTTTCAGTTGTTTAGAAATTTGGTTTGTGGACCTGTAACGAGTCAAAATCAGTGAGTCAAAACCAGAAGGTACAGTCATGATCGAGTCGAAACCTAGTCAACAAGTAAAGAACCGAGTCGTCAAGTCAAGCTATCATGAGTCAAAACCAATGGTTCAGCAAGTCATAATGAGAGTCCAAAGTCAAAACCAAAAAGTCAACAAGTCATGAGTCAAATCCAGTCATCAGTGAGTCCATGGGTTATAACTAGTGAGTCAACACAAAACAACCACAACAAAAAACAGTCCAATCTCAAAGTCATGAGTCAAAACCAGATTCCAGAGTAAAAACCAACAAGTCAGTGAGTCACAAGTCAAAATCAACAAGTCATAACCCAAACATAGAGTCATGACCGAGTCAAAACCTAGTCAACAAGAACCGAGTCCAGAGTCAACGTCAACAAGTCAACCTATCACAAGTCAAAACCAATGAGTCATCAAGTCATGACTAGAATCCGGAGTCAAAATCAACAAGTCAACAAGTCATGAGTCAAATCTAGACTCAACCAGTCCATGGGTTAAAGCTAGTGAGTCAACACAAAAAAAGTCAAATATAGAAAGTCATGAGTCAAAACCAGATTCCACAGTAAAGACCAGCAAGTCAACGAGTTAAAACCAGCGAGTCAGCAAGTCAGGACTAGAGTCCAGAGTCAAAACCAGATGGTGCAGTTTCAGCAGAATCAAAACCTAGTCAATAAGTGAAGAACTGAGTCCAGAGTCAATGTCAACAAGTCAATGAGTCCCAAGTGACGATCAACGAGTTAAAACCTTTGCGTCATAAGTTAAAACCAGTGAGTCATGAGTTCAAACCAGTGAGTCATAAGTTCAAACCAATGAGTCATGAGTTCAAACCAGTGAGTCATGAGTTAAACCAGTGAGTCATGAGTTCAAACCAGTGAGTCAACAAATCATGACTCGAGTCAGATGTTTGTTTTGTGGACAGAGAGGACAGGAAGCAGTTCTTCATACATACAGCATCTTTATTGAATGAAGCAAAATAATGAAGAGAAGTTCAATCCCCTATTATGAAAATAAATAAATCATTTTCTTTGTCTCACAGAATCCATTGTTTGCCGTCGCTCCTCTTCCAGAGAATCTCATTTCCTGCCGGCAGACTTTGTCCGGCTGCTCGCAGAACACGGAAAACAGGAAAAACGTGAGACGCCGGATCCGTTTTGGCACCAGGTGAGCGCCGGCCGAGGGGTCGAATCGATCAGAGGCCATTTGGTTTTCAGTCGGGACGCCAAACGGAGCGCACCATTTAATTCCCCACACACCCCTTCAAAATAAAAGACAATAAAACCTCCGTGTGGAGCGTCGCCATGGTGACTAATTACACACTCTCCTTAACGAACACACCTGCACCCAGCTAGCCCCACCTCCATCCGCTTACAACGGGGAGCGCTAAGGATGCTAACGAGCCATTTTTACAAAAGAAACATTTTTCCTGCAACTTTTTTTTGGGCAAAGAAGAAAAAGAAGAATACGTCGAACAGGAAGTGGTCCTGCGTCAGGAGGAAGTGATGAAATGAAGATGATGAAGGTGGAGTAAAACAGGAGGTCTCACTCTGTGCTTGAAATCTGAACTGTTTTCTCTGGAGTAACAGCTGGAGGGAGAGAGTGCATCTGTGTGTGTGTGTGTGTGTGTGTGTGTGTGTGAACCCGTAATCATCATGTTGTGGGGACAGTGACGTCATGGGGACCTCTTGCTGTATGGGGACGAAAGACCAGGTCCCCATGAGGGACACCTTTTAAAATGAAAACAGGAGTTATTGTAAAGGTATCTATGGAGTTTTTAGAGATGGTCCCCACAAATGATGAAAACGTCAGTCCCCATCTCACATGGATACGAGTTTATTTGTGTCCGCACTTTTAATCATCACATTGTGGGGACAAAATTATGTGTACACAGCCACATCATGGGGACCTCTTGCGGTATGGGGACCAAAGACCAGGTCCTCACAGGTGATGATGGAAATGTCGGTCCCATCTCACATGGAGATGAGTTTGTGTGTGTGTTAGCAGGGGTCAAAGGTCATAAAGTTTCAGGCTCAACTCCACCAGAACTTTTCCTGCAGCAGAATAAAAAAAAAAAAAAAAAAGAAAATTCCTAATTTTTTTTAATTACGTTGCCTCAACCATGGTTTTGTTGCCAAGTTTCTCAGACATTCTGCAACTTCTCTGGCAACTGTTGATGACAGCCGAACATCAAAGTGTTGATCGTTTGTTTTTTTGCTCAAATGTTTTTTACAAACGTCCTGTCTACGTACGTTTAAACTTTCATCAACAGACTCCTTTCAAAATTCTCAGTTTCTAAATCGGATTTTGTAATCTGATTACTTCCTAGTAGAGAAAATATTCTCCTAAACATTCGGTTTACAGCAGCTCTGTCAGATACCTGACAGTAATCTGATTACTTCCAAGTGGACCAGCAGAGTATTTTCTCTACTTGGAAGTAATCAGATTACTTCCTTGGACTTTTTTTTTGTTGATTTAGGACCAGATTTTACTCCGGTGAAGTTCTGGATCACGGACACGAGACCACCACACTTCAATCGAAACGCTGCCGGTTTTAGCCATCTTCGGTTGTGGCTGCTCGTGTAGAAATAAAACAAAAAACTTTTTAATTAACTAATAAATCAAACGAAACATGTGAAGCTAATTGCAGAAAAATCTATGGATGATCTAGACTCTTTCTGGTGAAAAATTTTTTATTTTTTTTTTTAAGTGATTTGATCAAACAGTACCAGACTTCGGTTGAAATGTCAATTTAAGATCATATTTTAACTGGTTCTATTTTTCTGTTTTCCATTTTAGGAAACACTAATTCAAACAAACACAACCAGACTTCATTCAGGATTTTGCCAATTTAAGAGCAGATTTTACTCAGAGTGAGTTCTTGTGTTTTAATCAGTCACAGGGAAAGTTAAACGTCCCTGATGATCGGTGGTTTTCAGGCTCGGCTCCGTCTAAAAGACAAAACCTCAAATCAGAGAGAAAGTAAAACATGGAGGAAACTCTGATTTATCTTTGGTGGAGTTGAGTCTGAAGCTGCTGTACGACCGAATGCAGTACTGGAGCTTCAACTACAGCCTGGTTTATTATAATATTACAATATTTCAACCAGGTTTTATTAATATTATAATATTAATAAAACCTGGTTTATTATATTATTTAAACCTGGTATTATTTTATTTTTGTAATATTGTTGTCGTTAGAAGCAGCTGAATCTGTAATAAAATCAGAAACGTTCAGACTAAAATCTGATGGTTTCTTAATGGAGTTCTGAACTTCTGCAGTAGTACTCTGCAGTACTGTGTGTTCTGTGTTGTCTGTGTGTGTCCAGGTGAGACAGGTCTGTCCAGGTGTCGCAGGTCTACTGCTGGTCTTTGAAGGCGTCCAGATCGAAGGCTGTGTCCAGGAAACGCCGCAGCTCCATCAGGTGAGTGTTCTTGTTCCCCGTCGCCGGAGCCGCCGCCGGTTCTCTGCCGGCATACCTGTGGAGAGGGAGGGGAGGAGTCAGAGGCAGAGGTTGCCGCGGTGACGTCGCCGTGGTACCTGAGGGATGCGGAGACGGTTACCAGACGGGCTTGGCTCTCTGGATGGTGGTCCTGATGCGAGGCTTCACGTAGTCGTAGTAACCCTGGTTCTTGTGCTCCTCCTGGCACCAAACCAGGTCGGCGTTGGCGAAACGCTCCGACTCGGACTTCACCTGGTCAAACGGGAACGGAGACAGCTGCCGGACACGGAGAGACACGAAGAGACACGAAGAGACACGGAGAGACACGAGACCAGGTTACTGAATCTGTTCTGTACCTGTGTTGTGTACCTGTTGTGTATCTGAGTTGTGTATCTGTGTTGTGTGTCTGTTGTGTGTCTGAGTTGTGTCTGTTGTGTGTATCTGTGTTGTATATCTGTTGTGCACCTGCATTGTGTACTTGTGTTGTGTGTATCTGCGTTGTGTATCTGAGTTGTGTACCTGTGTTGTGTATCTGTTGTGTATCTGAGTTGTGTGTCTGTTGTGTGTATCTGTGTTGTATATCTGTTGTGCACCTGCGTTGTGTACTTGTGTGTATCTGCATTGTGTATCTGAGTTGTGTACCTGTGTTGTGTATCTGTTGTGTGTCTGTGTTGTGTACTTGTATTGTGTATCCGTGTTGTGTGTATCTGCGTTGTGTATCTGTTGTGTGTATCTGTGTTGTGTACCTGTGTTGTGTATTCGTGTTGTGTGTCTGTTGTGTATCTGTGTTGTATATCTGTTGTGCACCTGTGTTGTGTACCTGCGTTGTGTACCTGTGTTGTGTATCCGTGTTGTGTGTCTGTTGTGTATCTGAGTCGTGTGTATCTGTGTTGTGTACCTGTGTTGTGTATCCGTGTTGTGTGTCTGTTGTGTATCTGATGTGTGTATCTGTGTTGTGCACCTGTGTTGTGTATCCGTGTTGTGTCTGTTGTGTATCTGTGTTGTGTACCTGTGTTGTGTATCCGTGTTGTGTGTCTGTTGTGTATCTGTGTTGTGTACCTGCTCTATGCGAGCGATGGCCACCGTGTCCTCCAGGCCTCGGTTCTTCCTCTCTTTGGTCAGCTCATAGTAAACCTTCCCGGTGCAGAAGATCAACCTCCGGACCTCCTCTGGACTCTGAGACGCTGGACCTGCTTCTGGGATCAGCCTCTGGAAGTGAGTTCCTGGAGAACAGGGAGAACAACATGAAGGAGATGTGGAAGACGTTCTCCACAGACTGAACACCAGCAGCAGGTTCTTACCAGGAAGCATCTCGTCGAAGCCGGACCGGGCTTCTGGGTGACGCAGCAGAGATTTAGGAGTGAAGACGATCAGCTGTGGAGACGAGAACAAGTTGAACGTTAAATCAAGACTTCCAGCTGAGAGAACCACACTTATGTTCTGGTGGATTCATAGAGGATACACAATGTTCTCATGATGGCTACCGGCTTCCTGAAGGGCAGCAGGATCTGCCGTCTGAGAACGTGGAAGTAGTTTCCAGGAGAAGAACAGTTCACCACGATCCAGTTACAGTCGTACAGCTGACGGACGGCGAAGTCCTCGGAGATGTTCTGTAGGAGAACCATCGTTAGAACTCTGAACAGGACAACCAACGGTAGAACTCTGAACGGGAGAACCAGCGTTAGAACTCTGAACAGGAGAACCAACGGTAGAACTCTGAACAGGAGAACCAAAGGTAGAACTCTGAACGGGAGAACTGGCGTTAGAACTCTGAACGGGAGAACCAGCGTTAGAACTCTGAACAGGAGAACCAGCGTTAGAACTCTGAACAGGAGAACCAAAGGTAGAACTCTGAACGGGAGAACTGGCGTTAGAACTCTGAACAGGAGAACCAACGGTAGAACTCTGAACAGGAGAACCAAAGGTAGAACTCTGAACGGGAGAACTGGCGTTAGAACTCTGAACAGGAGAACCAGCGTTAGAACTCTGAACAGGAGAACCAAAGGTAGAACTCTGAACGGGAGAACTGGCGTTAGAACTCTGAACGGGAGAACCAGCGTTAGAACTCTGAACAGGAGAACCAAAGGTAGAACTCTGAACGGGAGAACTGGCGTTAGAACTCTGAACAGGAGAACCAGCGTTAGAACTCTGAACAGGAGAACCAACGGTAGAACCCGGTGTTATTCTTACCGGCATCACATCTGGGTCGTCGTTGCACATCTGGAGGAACCTCTCTGGACGGGCCGAAGAATGTTCTGGACCCTGAAAACAGATTCAGACAGTAATCTGATTACTTCCTAGCAGTGCAAATACTCTCCTACACAGTAATCTGATTACTTCCTTGTGGACCAGCAGAGTATTTGCTCTCCTAGAAAGTAATCTGATTACCTTCTGGTAAAGTACATAGTCTCCTCAACATTTGGTTTACAACAGTTCTGTCAGATATCAGATAGTAATCAGTTACTTCCAAGTAAAACAAATACTCTACTTGGCAGCAATCACATTACTTGCTGGTGGACCAGCAGAGCATTTGCTCTACTTGGAAGTAATCTGATTCCTACCTAGTGGACCAGCAGAGTGCTTGGTCCAGCTGAGTGAGTAATCTTGGACATTTAAAGTAACTTTGGACATTTTTCAATTAATCTTAGACCTTTTTAAAGTAACTTTGGGCATTGAAAGTAACTTTGGGCATTTAAAGTAACTTAGAACAGGTTTCAGGTCATCTCAGCCACCGAATTAGTAATTTTAGACTAATTTCATGTAATTTTGGACAGTTTTACACTCTTTTGGCTGCTTTTAAAAGTCTCTTAAACTGTTTTTTAGTTCTTTGGATGTGTTTCTAGCCGTTGGAACCATTTTCAGTTATTCCAGACGAGTCTCGATTCGTCCAGGACTTTCCGGTCGTCCTCACCATCCCCTCCATGCCGTGCGGCAGCAGCAGCACGATGCCGTTCTGTCGGACCCACTTGGCCTGACCCGGACAGATGAACTGGTCGATGATGCACTGAGCCGTGTTGTGGAAGTCTCCAAACTGAGCCTCCCACAGGATCAGAGCATTCGGACTCGCCATCGCAAAACCCAACTCGAAGCCTGGAGACCAAAGACAGACAAACTTCAGGACAAACAGCTTCATCATCTCAGAAAATCTAACAAGTCTGACCAAAGTTTCCTTCCAAACCCCTCAGAGTCAGCTGGTTTTAATGTCCACTAACTTTAGGACGTTTACTGAAGCCTTTAAAACTTCATACTGTGAATATAAGACAATGACACAAAACAACACAATATAACACAAGATGAACAAAACAAGACACAAAACGAAAACAGAGAAACTTAAGACACAAAACCAGAGAAAAACCAAAATGACAAAAAAACAAACAAAATGAGACAAAAATTAGACACAAAACAAGCAAAAATTAGACACAAAACAACAAAACATTTGACACAAAATAACCAAAATGAGACAAAAATAACAAAAAATAACCAAAATGAGATACAGAATAAACAAAATGAGACAAATGAGACACAAAATGACTTAAAATAACCAAAATGAGACAAAAAATGACACAAAATGATGACAAAGAAATTTTCTATCTGAAAATATTCCCAGCATGAAGGTAAAACTTTCTATGGCTTCACCAAATCTGAAGTTTGTGTAGATGAAGAAGCAGCTGGTTCTGAGGAGGTTCTGGTTGGTTCTGGTCAGTTCTGAACAGGTTCTGGTTGGTTCTGATTGGTTCTGAGGAGGTTCTGGTTGGTTCTGAACAGGTTCTGGTTGGTTCTGAGGAGGTTCTGGTGGGTTCTGATTGGTTCTGGTTGGCTCTGAATAGGTTTTGGTTGGTTCTGATTAGTTCTGATTGGTTCCGGTCGGTTGTTGCTGGACTCACCCAGGACTCCGTACTCGGACAGCGAGCTGTTGCAGACGGTGTATGGCGCCTGGTCTGGAGCCAGGTGGTTCATGGGGATGCAGATCCTCTTGTCCACGTTCTGGTCGTGGAGGACGTGGTGCCGGTGGCTGAGGAGACAAACAGCAGCTTTACTTTCTGTTCTAGACTCAGTCATCCTGCAGACACCGGGTTCTGGTTCTACCTGAAGGTTCCTCTCTCCACGTCTTGACCCGAGAGTCTGATGTGGATTCCCTCCTTCAGCAGCGAGCCGAAGGCCATGTACTCTCCCAGGGCCCAGTCCACGGTCCGGTTCCGGACCATCTCGGCCCGGCCCTTCAGGATCCGACTCAGACCTGATTCAACAACAGACGGTCAGTGAAGGCAGCACCAGAGACTAACTGGGTCTAAATAGACCTGATGTTCTGCTCAGACCTCCGTGGATGGTGAAGTCCTCCACTGGGACGGAGGAGGCGATCTGTCCGATGTGGTTCAGGTTCTCTTCGGTCAGGCCGGTGGACGGGCAGCTCATGGACTTGGGTTGTCCGTCCAGAGTGAAAAAACCTGAAGACAACAACAGTTTGTCAGCAGCAGCCCAGAGACGGACCATCTGAACCTTCAGACTGCCTCCTGATTCCTTAAATTTTCTGGATCTGAAGGTTTTCTGGTCTTAATTCAGTCAAAACTGATTCTGAAAATTTAAGATCTCAGGATCAAACAGAAAACTCGATTATCGTATTTACTTCTCTGATTTAACGGTTTGTCACATTAAAAATCACAGAACACAATTTAAATCCACCTCATGATCACAGTATGAGAGAGGAACAAAGATGGGATCGAGGAGAAAAGACAAAGAAAAGGAAGAGATGAATGAAAAGCTGAACTTCATTGAGTTAATCTCAGAGTTTTTCTATAGAAGACATGAGCAGGTTAGCTGCAGATCGAAGATGTGTTTGTGAATCTTCTGGTGGACCAGCTGATGGAGCAGGTTCCTCTCACCGGGCCATGGAGAGTCCAGCCAGTGCTTGATGTGGAGGATCTTTTCGTCTTTAGAGCGAGCGTACGCCTCCTCGCAGATCTTATCGTATTTGGCAATCTCCTCCTGCAGACAGAACAAAAACAGTTTGTCTGAAAAGTGACTGATAGATTTCATTGAGCTGTAAAATCTAACAGCGTGTTCCTCCAGGTGAGTTGTCCTCCAGGTGTCTTTACCTCGTACTCCTGTCGGCTCACTGCTCCCTCTGCGATCAGCTTCTCGGCGTATTTCAGCAGAACAGGCTTCTGCTTCTTGATCTGTTTGTACATCAGCGGCTGAGTGAACATCGGCTCGTCCATCTCGTTGTGACCCATCCGGCGGTAACACACCTGCACACAGGTGAACGTTAGCGAGGTGTTTGTAGACCGACAGGCTGCTGCTGCTGAAGAACCAGTTTAGTGTTTTCCACAATGGTCTAACATTCCACTGTAACGCTGTATCTGGGTTGTGGGTTCAACCACTCTGCTCCTAACCCCCTCAGTTAAGCTGCATTGTTAGCTGCTTTCTATGATTTTAGCTTCTGCCTATGGATGTAAGTGTGTAGTGAGCTGCTTTCTATAGCTTTAGCTGTGTAGTTAGCTTCTTTCTGTATCTTTGGCTGTGTAGTTAGCTTGTTTCTATAGCTTTAGCTGTGTAGTTAGCTTCTTTCTGTATCTTTAGATGTGTAGTTAGCTTCTTTCTGTTAGCTTCTCTCGATAACTTCAGCAGTATAGTTCGCTTCCTCTATGATTTAGCCACATTGTTAGCTTAACTTAACCCTCGTGTCGTCCTGTGGGTCAAAATTGACCCGTTTTAAAGTTTGAAAATGTGGGAAAAAATATATTTTCACAGTGAAACTTCTGATGTCCACATTTTCAACATTTTTGGGAAATCTTTGACCATTTTCTGGTGGAAAAAAAGAAATGTTAAAAATGATTCTTAAGAACATTCAGAGATTTTTATGTGAATGTTCTGAAAGAAAATATTAGAAGTTTTACTAACATATATGGAATCACTTCAGATATTTTAAGGATTTTTTTGGAAGATTTTTACCCATTTTTAAAAAAATATTTACAAGAATCTTCTTGACAAATTTGAGGGATGTTTTTTAAAGATAAAACCTTTAAGGGAAACTTTTAAGGAATTATTGGAATTTTCTTCCTGAAGGTTTTGCAAATTTTTTTGCTGAAGTTTTGGATTTTTTACAGACAAGGAAACAATATTTTTTTGGGTGTCCATAAGTGAAGACAACAGGAAGGTTAAGCTGTGTAGTTAGTTGTTTTTCTAAGACTTGAAGGCTTTGGAAGCAGAGTGGTCTGACCCACTTTCTGTAGTTTTGGAGAAAAATGGGTTCAAAGTTCAGTGCTTTCCAGAATGGTCTGACATTCCACTGTAACGCTGTATCTGGGTTGTGGGTTAGATCACTCTGCTTCTAACCCCCTCATGTCAATCTGCAAGTTTTCAGTCATTTTAAATAATTTTCAGTTCATTCTGAACAGATTTAAGTAATTTTGGACAATTTTTGAGTCATTTTAGGACGATTTCTGTCATTTCTGATAACTCATTTTGGATGATTTTTAAAGCATCTTGGACACATTTAGTTTAGTTAGAACTAATTTTGCCATTTTACATCATTTCTGGAAAACTTTCTGTAATTCTGGATGATTTTCAAGGCATTTTGGACACATTTTGAATAATTTTGGATAATTTTGAAGCATCTTGGACAATAAGGGTTTGGATGCAGAGTGGTCTGACCCACTTTCTGTACTTCTGGAGAACAACTGGTTCAAAGTTTTGTGTTTTCCAGAATGGTCTAATATTCAACTGTAATGCTATATCTGTGTTGTGGGTTAGACAGTTGTTGTTGTGTTGCTGTTGTTATAGTGGTTGTTGTTGTGTTGAACACTGACCAGGTCGACCACCACGTCCTTGTGGAACGTGGCCCTCCACTCGGCGGCCACCTTGCAGACATAGATGACGGCCTCGGGGTCATCGGCGTTGACGTGGAAGATGGGAGCATTGACGACTCGAGCCACGTCGGTCGGGTATGGAGACGAGCGGGCCATGCGAGGGTCGGTGGTGAAGCCGATCTGAGGACGGACAGGTACAGCTCAGTCTAGGTTCTTGTTCAGGTGTTACAGCTTTACCTGTCCGTGTAGTTACCTGGTTGTTGACGACGACGTGCACGGTGCCGTGCGTGGTGTAGGACGGCAGGTCGGACAGATGGAAGGTCTCATAGACGATGCCCTGACCGGCGAACGCTGCGTCTCCATGGAGCAGGATGGACATCACCTGGACACACAGGTAGAGATCAGACTGACACCAGCTCACAGTAAACACTAGCTACAACCCCAACAACCGGCTATAACCCCAACAACCAGCTACAACCCCTACCACAGGCTACAACCCCAACAAACGGCTATAACCCCAACAACCAGCTACAACCCCGACAACCGGCTACAACCCCAACAAACGGCTACAACCAGCTACAACCCCAACAACCAGCTACAACCCCGACAACCGGCTACAACCCCAACAACCAGCTACAACCCCGACAACCGGCTACAACCCCAACAACTGACTACAACCCCGACAACCGGCTACAACCCCAACAAACGGCTATAACCCCAACAACCAGCTACAACCCCAACAAGCTGCTACAACCGGCTATAACCCCAACAACCAGCTACAACCCCGACAACTGGCTACAACCCCAACAACCGGCTATAACCCCAACAACCGGCTACAACCCCAACAACCGGCTACAACCCCAACAACCAGCTACAACCCTGACAACCGGCTACAACCCCAACAACTGGCTATAACCCCATCAACTGACTACAACCCCGACAAGCGGCTACAACCCCAACAAACGGCTATAACCCCAACAACTAGCTACAACCCCAACAAACTGCTACAACCGGCTACAACCCCAACAACCGGCTACAACCCCGACAACCGGCTACAACCCCAACAACCGGCTGTAACCCCAACAACCGGCTATAACCCCAACAACCAGCTACAACCCTGACAACCGGCTACAACCCCAACACACGGCTACAACCGACTACAACTCCAACAAACGGCTACAACCCCGACAACCGGCTATAACCCCAACAACGAGCTACAACCCCGACAACCGGCTACATCCCCAACAACCGGCTATAACCCCAACAACTGGCTACAACCCCAACAAACAGCTACAACACCAACAGCCTGCTACAACCAGCTATAACCCTAACAGCCAGCTACAACCCTAACAACCAGCTACAACCCTACAACCAGCTACAACCAGCTACAACCCAACAACCCACTACAACCCAACAACCAGCTACAACCCCAACAACCAGCTGCAACCCCAACAACCAGCTGCAACCCAACAACCAGCTACAACCAGCTGCAACCCAACAACCCACTACAACCCCACCACCAACTACAACCCCAACAACCAGCTACAACTCCAACAACCGGGTATCGGACCGGTACTTTTCCTCGTAAATATCATCTTCTCAGTAAAATGAATTTAATTTTATAAACTCTGGTGTTGGTCTGTGTTGTGGCCTTTCAGCTGGTTGATAGCAGTACTTCTATGGTACTCTAACGCAGTACTTTTACTGCGAGCCTCACCCTGTTCCCGTCGTTGTCTCCGCAGTAGAACTGGTCGGCCTTGGTCTTGCCCTGGACCACCGGGTCCACGGCCTCCAGGTGGGATGGGTTGGCCACCAGGGACAGGGTGATGTTCCGGTCGGTGACTCTGTTGATTCGACGGTGGTACATCCCCAGGTGGTACTTCACGTCTCCGGAACCCTGAGAACACAAACAGTTCATTGTTTATCATGAAAGAACGTCAGAATTTATTTATTCCTGATGGGCGGTAAAAATACCTCATCGGCTGCTTCCAGTTTGGAGTCGAACTGGCAGAAGATCTGCTCCAATTCTTTACGGATCACGTTGGCCAGAACGTTCAGCCGACCCCTGAAGGAAATAAGAAACGGTTTATTCACAGTTTAAACCAACGTGGACCAGATTAAATATCCAGATTATTGATATTTTAGAACATTAATATCCAGATTATTGATATTGTAGAACATTAATTTCCAGATTATTGATATTTTAGAACATTAACATCCAGATTATTGATATTTTAGAACATTAATGTCCAGATTATTGATACTTTAGAACATTAATGTCCAGATTATTGATACTTTGGAACATTAAGATCCAGATTATTGATATTTTAGAATAGTAATATCCATGCTAGTTTGTCTGCTGTGTCCAGGTGAGTGTTACCTGTGTCCAGGTGAGTGCTACCTGTGTCCAGGTGAGTGTTACCTGTGTCCAGGTGAGCGCTACCTGTGTCCAGGTGAGCGCTACCTGTGTCCAGGTGAGTGCTACCTGTGAGGCATGCCCATGATGACGTTCTCCACTCCGTTCTCTGAGGATTTATCGATGATGGTCTTCAGGGCAGGAATCAGAGACTCGCATCCCTCCAGACCGAAGCGTTTCTCAGCAGACCACTTCTTCTGCAGGAACTCCTCAAACCTGGACACGAATGAAGGGTTTTACTTCCTGTTCTGACGGAGCGCTGCAGGGTGACAGGTGTTCTGGTTACCTGGTGGATCGGACCATCCGGGCCAGCAGAGTCCTCTTCTCCTCCAGAGTGAACTGCATCACACCCGGAGTCTCAAACTTCTGCCTGATCCACTGGCACTGCTCCAGGTCGTTGATGAACATGAACTCCACCCCGATGTGCTGACAGTACGCCATCTGGAGGACAGACAGAGCAGCTGCAGCTACAACACCACAATGTTTCACTCAAGTCCTGTGATGCTGACCAGGAAGGAAAACACCCAATAATGTTGTCTCCTCAGACGACTTCTAGGTTCTCAGTCATCCAGGTCCCAGCAGTGGTAGGAGCTTCAGGAGAAACCAACTGAAGGCTCTGGAAGATGTTTCTAGAAACATCTTCTCCTGAAGCTCCTACCATCCTTTCTCCTGAAGCTCCTACCATCTCCTCATCCTGTAGATGTTTTTCTATCTCCATGTTTCCTCTCTACTTTACTCATCATCTGTAGAAGAGGTTTCTCCATGCTGGATGGGTCTCCAGCAGCTTGAATTATATTAAAAAAGAACTTTAAAAATGGTCCAACATGAGTCAAAATTTGTTAAAACTCAAAATTTGTCTGATATGAGCTGAAGTTCGTCAAAAATTGATCAAAATTTGTCCAAAATGAGCTAAAAACGGTCCAAACTGAGCTAAAAATGTCCAAAAGAGCTAAAATTGTCCAAAATTAGCTAAAATTAGTTTGATATGAGCTAAAAATTGTCAAAAATCTGTCAAGATTTTTCCAAAATGAATTAAAAATGGTACAAAACAAGCTAAAAATTGTCAAAAATTTGTCCAAAATAAACTAAAAATGGTCCAAAATTAGTTAACATTTGTCTGAGATGAGCTAAAAATTGTCAAAAATTTGTCCAAAATGAACTAAAAATGATCTAAAAATGGTCCAAAATGAGTCCAAGTGTCCTCAGATGTTAAGCTCTGAACTAATGTCTCCTCGTCCTGTAGATGTTTTTCTATCTCCATGTTTCCTCTCTACTTTGCTCATCATCTGTAGATGTTCCACCAAGTTGAATGGATCTCCAACTACTTCCTGAGAACTCGTGGCTGATTTGTTTTTTTGGTTTTCTGTAGTTTTGTGTCTCATTTTGGTCGTCGTGTCATATTTTTGCCGTTTTATTCCTCGCTTTTGTTGTTTTGTGTCCAGCTTTTGTCTTGTTTTTGTCATCTAGAGTCTTATTTTCTCTTGTATTTGTCATTTTATGTCTCGGTTTGATGTTTTGTGTCTCATTTTGGTCATTTAATGCGTCTTAGGAACAGTTTCATCTCTTTGGGTTCACCTAGTGTCTGTTTTTGTTGTCATTTTGAGTCTCTTCGTGGTAGTTTTGTCTCCACATACTGTAGGTATAACCGTCTCATCTTGTTGTGTTTATCCACTTCCCATTGGTATCTGCGTCTCCATGGTTACCATCTCCAGCATCAGTGTCTCACCTCCAGGCGGCGGATGATCTCCTTCAGGGGCAGAACGCTCTCAGAGCCTCCGATGAAGGTGGTGGTCGGCAGACGGAACACCTTGTCCAGGTCCGACTCGTCCAGACCGTAGAAGCCTACAGTTCCCACGATGCATCAGGACGGGAGGGGGAGGAGGGGCGGCCCAGGAGAAACAAAGAGGAGGGAAGGACGTGAGGAGAGGAGGAGGAGGAGAAGGTAGGACGAGACCAGAGGAGCAGAAGACCAACCAGAACATTTAGAGATGGAGCAGAAACATGGAATGAGTCAGCATGCAGGAGGAAGAGGAGGAGGAAGAGAAGGACGAAGAGGAAGAGGAAGAAGAGGAGGAGGAGGATGAGAAGGAAGAAGAGGAGGAGGAAGAGAAGGAGGAGGAAGAGGAGGAGGAAGAAGAGGAGGAGGAGGATGAGAAGGAAGAAGAGGAGGAGGAAGAGAAGGACGAAGAGGAGGAGGAAGAAGAGGAGGAAGAAGAGAAGGAGGAGGAGGAAGTGGAGGACGAAGAGGAAGAAGAGGAGGAAGAGGAGGAGGAGGAGGAAGAAGAGGAGGAAGAGGAGGAAAAAGAGAAGGAGGAAGAGGAGGATGAAGAGGAAGAAGAGGAGGAGGAAGAGGAGGAAGAAAAGAAGGGGGAGGAAGGAGGAAGAGGAAGAAGGGGAGGAAGAAGGGGAGGAAGAGGAAGAAGAGGAGGAAGAAGAGGAGGAAGAAGAGAAGAGGAGGAGGAGGAAGAGGAGGAAGAAGAGAAGAGGAGGAAGAGGGTCAGAACAAATCAAACAGGAGAATTTGTTAGTTTCAGTTCATTCACATTAAATCAAACCAGCTGATGAAGATTAAACCTGAACGTTCTAAATGTTCTCAGACAGGAAGTTAAAGGATCTCGCAGGAAGTCAATACATTTATGAGTCCTTCAGAATAAAATAAACCCAAGAGTGAATCTGAACAAAGTTTCTCCTAAACCTCCTCAGAATCATCTGGTTCTTTACCTACAGGACGTTTGGTGGTTTTCAGTCTTTTTACGTCCCAGTTTGGTGGTTTTTCATCATTTTGGGTTGTTTTGTGTCACATTATTGCAGGTATGATTCATTCAGACCAGATTAATTTTTCCTCCACTCCAAGCGTCACAATCTAAAGACTAAATGTGGTTTTTGATCATTTTTTAATCAACAACTTTGAGCACCTCTATGGACCTGGAACTCTGGAAATATTACCCAGGATGAAGGTAGAACTTCCTGTAGATTAAGAATCACATGGTTCTGAGGAGGTTCTGGGGAGGTTCTGGCAGATTTTTCCTGGAATAACTTCTCTAATTTGACAGTAACGCTGGTCAGGAGCTTCATTCATTAGAGCTGGTTATTAAAGACCAGCGTCCATCAGATGAGTATCTAATCGTCTAACAGCAACAACATGCAGCTGTTATGAATCAGAAGCAGCTCAGACGGATGCTGCTGGACGTCCACCAACAACTCAGTGAAACCCGACACAAACTGAGGCCTGAACATGAATGAACCTGATCAGATCAATCCATCCCTTCTTAATAATCAGGAGTCTAACCTGCTCTGGGTGGCAGCAGAGCAGAGACGTCGGGTTTTAAAGAGGACTTTTACTCGTTTTAATGTTTTACATCTGATGTTTTATTACTGCAGGTTTAAGGAGGGTTAAATTCAAACCTTTTAAAAGATCACTTTAAACTGTTCAACAGTTTTGGCTGCTTGATTTTCAACCAATATTGACTTTTAAGACATTAACTCGACCACAAAAACAGTTTACATGGTTTTTAGAGAAACAGAAATAACTAAATATGTACATGTTTCTTTTCCTGGTTGTTTTGTGTCTCTTTGTCATCATTTGCATCTCTTTGTGGCTGTTTTGTGTCTTTGCAGCTATTTTGTGAATCTTTGTGGTCGTTTTGCGTCTCTGTGGTTGTTGTGCGTCTCTTTGAGGTAGCTGAGGTAGTTTTGTGTCTTTTTGTGGTCATTTTGTGTCTTTTGTGGTCGTTTTACATCTATTTGTGGTAGTTTTTGCATCTTTGAGGTAGTTTAATGTCTTTTGTGGTTGTTTTGTGTCTCTTTCTTGTCATATTGAATATATTTGTGAACTTTGCGTGTCTTTGTGGTCGTTTAGTGATTGTTTTTCTTTTCTTTGCAGAGCTACCACACGGCGTCTATAATAGTGACATAAATAAGCAGTAATGTGTCCTCTGCCCTGCTGCCACTGACTCCCGTTGGTCCTGCAGGTGACTGATGATGATCTTTGTGGATGAAGGTGAAGCGTCAACAAGCTGAGAGGACGTCAGCTTGTCTAAACTAAAAGCTCCACTTCACCACAGAGAGCAGCGATGAGCTCATGGCAGCGGCGATGGCTGAACATGGCAACATGTCGGCGTTACTCCAAACTCCAACTGGATTATGGGGCGTTAGGGGAGGACGTTATGGTGGAGGGAGGACAGACAGGAGAGGGGAGGACACGTCTGTCCCTTAGGGGGACACACAGAATCAAAATACACAAGAAAACAGACCAAAACCCTCCAATCAACAAACACAGAGGCTTCCTGAAAACACACAACCTGCCAGGCAGACTGACAGCCAACTCAGCCAATCACAGAGTCCAAACAGCTCAGAAAACGCAGCCAATCAGAGAGTCCGAACAGCTCGTAACACTCAGCCAATCAGAGAGCAGCTGTTCCTCCTTCCTCCCTCCACAGAGGAAGAACAGAAAAGAGGAAGCAGGACGACAATCGTCTGCTGGAATCAAACATCTCAGACACAAACATCAAACTTTACCGCTCCGACTGCAGCGAACAATAGAGTGGTGGTCTGACTCTGAAACACACATCACAGCGTTTACACACTCAATGGACACACTCTGCTGTCTCTTCGTGGTCGTTTTGTGTCTCTTTGGGGTTGTTCTGTGTCTCTGTGGTCGTTTTGTGTCTCTTTGGGGTTGTTCTGTGTCTCTGTGGTCGTTTTGTGTCTCTTTGGGGTTGTTCTGTGTCTCTGTGGTCGTTTTGTGTCTCTGTGGTCGTTTTCTGTTTCTTTGTTCATTTTCCGTCTCTTTATAATCATGTTGTGTGTCTCTGTGGTTGTGTTGCATCCATTTATGTCTCTGTCATCATTTATAGTGTCTTCCACTGTGACGTTACAGATGCAGTCTGAGCCCATAAACCAGATCGACTAACCAACCAAACTCTTAGTGTTGTGAACATTGTGGTGACTCTACTGTGTAGTTTCTACTTCCAGCTCTGGTCGTTCTGTTGTATAGAATAAATCTAAAACGTAGTTCAGGACATATTAATGTCTCCTCAGTCCATTCGTCTAATTCCCAGACATCAGCCCTTTCTATAATGAGTGTTTCCTTTAAATCAGCTGCTGAGATTCATCTGACCCCAGCAGGAGGTTTATGGATAAAGTAAAGCAGCATTAGTCTTGCTGAGACCTCCTCACTGGAACTACAAACTGGAGGAGAGAAGTGCAGAAAGGAAAGACAGGAAACCATAGAGAGGAAGACATAAAGACAGCAGCATCAGGAACACAGGCTAGCAGCGCTAACCCACACAGGCTAGCAGCGCTAACCCAAACAGGCTAGCAGCGCTAACCCACACAGGCTGAACATTTTCTGCTTTATTTATCCTTCTATCGCCGAAGCAAATGTAAAAATAAAGAAAGAAAACTAATCAGAAAACCAAATAATCGGTGCAGCTGAAAAGTTCTGAGACTTTTTGGTGCATTGAGTTCATCTTAGTTGTGTAGCATCACTTGTGTTAAAGGTGGTGTTGTGAAGCGGCGACCCACAAATCAAACAGCATGTCTTTTAGTCATTGTTTTAAGTGTATTAGTGGTCATTTTGAAGCTCTTTTTGAAGAGGTTCTGGGTCCCTTTGCGGTAATTTTGAGTCTCATTGTGGTCTTTTTGAGTCTAATATTTCGGTTCTCTTAGTGGTAATTTTGTGTCTCGTTTTATGTCTCATGTCAGTTTTGAGTTTCTTTGTGGTTGTGTCTCTTTTTAATCATTTTTGTCAACTTTTGGTCACTTGCGTCCCTTTTTTTTTCTCAAAGATATTTTTATTGAGTTTTTCCACAAATATATGGTACGGATATAAAGTAATGACAGGAAATTTGTAAAACACACAGTCAACTCAAGACAAGAAAGATAATCCTGTCCATACGCAGTAGGGAGAGAGCAAAAACACAACACAGAACAAAAAAACAAAAAACCTTATCTAACCCACCCATCATTTCCAAGCCAGACTTTTACATAAAATAATCAACAGGACAAGTAGATCAATTGTACTTAATTCCTGGAGAGACACAGGTAACAGCTGGATATCGGGTTCCAATCTAAGAAGGTAAAAAATAAATAAAATAATAATAATAGTAAATAAACAAAGTGAAATAAAGTAAAGAAATAAATATATGTATAAATTATGAACCCACACATTGACCAAAAGGAGGCATCAAAGAGAGGACCGATTTACACACTTGGTATTGCTGACGTAAAAACAAGGAACATAGTGTGCGTAAGGGATCCGATCTCTAGCTAGTTTGAAGGTTATGGAAGTATTCCAGAAAAGGTCCCCAAAACTTTTTGAAAAATTTCTTTGGAGTTACAAATTGAGTAATGTATTTTTTCAAGGTTTAAGCAAGCCATAACATCTCTCAACCACTGAGCATGGGTGGGCGGGGCAGCATCCTTCCACCTCAACAATATTGCATGTCTGGCCAAGAGAGAGGCAAAGGACAGAACTTGCGTCCCTTTTGAGTCATTTTGCGTCTCTTAGTGGTTGTTTTTGTGCATCTATAATCATGAGTTCCTCTGTGGTTGTCCTGGTTAACATCGTACAGCTCGTCTTTAATGTCAGCTCTGGTTGGAGGTGATGAACCACCACATTATGCTTTGTCATGGTGTCCGTTGCTGCTAAACTCCCACAATGCTCTCTGCTTTGACATGAACTGTAGTCTGAGTGATGCCTCCTCTGGTCTCTACAGGATTAAACAGGAAGAGGCTCCACCTGCTGGAACAACCAGGAACTACTAGCTCAAAAATATTCATCATGTCTTCTTGTTGATACTTTAGTTTCTGATTCTTTTGTCCAGACATTAGGTGAATGGATAGATGTTTTTACCTGCTTGACAGTTTCGGCGAACGCTCTCACCTTCCTCAGAAGCGTCTCACTGACAGCGTGACGTGTCAACCGGCAAATTTTGACAGCCGGCATTTGTGACCCAGTAGAGTCACCAGATGCGCCGGGCCAACCACGCCCACACCGTAATGGCATGTCGTAGTGAGCCCAATGGACCCGACCATCCCACCAGGCATGCCGCATCCCCCGCCGTCCTATTTCCTCTAGAGTATGGTGTCCCAGGTGTGGGAGAGCATGAAGCCTCCCTCATCCCTGTTCATGGCTCTCTCCGCCCGCCTCCTGATCTCAATCACCTCCTTAAAGGGAGGCTTCATGCTCTCCCACACCTGGGACACCATACTCTAGAGGAAATAGGACGGCGGGGGATGCGGCATGCCTGGTGGGATGGTCGGGTCCATTGGGCTCACCACGACATGCCATTACGGTGTGGGCGTGGTTGGCCCGGCGCATCTGGCGACTCTACTGGGCCACAAATGCCGCTGTCAAAATCTGCCGGCTGACACGTCACGCTGTCAGTGAGACGCTTCTGAGGAAGGCGAGAGTGTTCGCCGAAACTGTCAAGCAGGTAAAAACATCTATCCATTCACCTAATGTCTGAACAAAAGAATCAGAAACTAAAGTTAAAAAAAAAACAAAAAAACAGGAACTATAGCTGATCTACATTTACTGACATGTAGGACCTTCTACTGCCTTACCGGTTAATAAATTTTTAATCAGTTAAATTGTTATTGGCAATTAATCGATCAATGGTTAATGGTGCACCTAAATCATTCTGCCATAAATGGGAAATATAAATATATTTGTTCAAATCAAACCAATCATCTTGGGCAGCATTAAGCCCTGGATGCAGCAACATTGCCCCACAAGACAGTGACTGGGGAATTGTTTTGGTGGAACATTTAAATTAAAACAGACATTGCAAGAAAAACATGCATGATTTAAGTCGTTATCAAAACGCTACATATTGAGGTTGCTGCTCAGTGCTTGTACTTGTTTCTCAATAGAGAAAATGATTTGGAAAATGTTAACATGTAGATAGTAAAAGAAATTAACCATCACAAAGACCCTCATATATTCACTCTCCATCCACCTATTCATCAGATTTATCTCCCTGGCTTCTCCTTCATTAAAGGTCTCCATTTGGACTAAGTTTATGAGATCCAGCCAATCACAGATGGAGTTTTATACGTTTACAGAACAGGTGTAGTAGGATCATCTCTGCACTAAATACACTAAAAACATGGAGGGAAACCAAACAGAAATCAGGGATGGTTAGATTTTATAACAGTCTCAGAATCTTTCCACTGCACCACATAATGCAATAAGGACAGTATTTTCTGTAATTTACCTCTAAACCTGGGCTAAGGGAGGATTTGGTGTAAAAAAACACGAAGGATAAAGTCAGGAAATTTCAGCCTGTGAAGCAGATCAAACTGAGAACAGGTGACATGAGAAGTTATTTTTAAACATATTGTTGTATTTGGAAATGACAGTTTGGACACGAGTTTACTTTTCTTTTCAGTCTTTCTGTAAAGAACCTGTTTCAGGGAGGATTTTTACTTGTGCATGCTTTAAAAAAGGACCAAGAATCAGGAGGTTCAGTCGCTGTTCCCTTTTTAGGATCACAGACGTGATTAAAAACATGTGACCAGATGTTGATTAGAAAACAAAATGTGCATCTTTTTAAATCTTAAGGGTAGGTTTAGGATGTTTTTTCTGACTGAAACTATTTCTACTCTTCATACTGACTCTGAAGCAAGTGTTTTAAATTTAGTTTATTTAGTGCAAATTTCCCGCTTTCTTTAGAAAGCAGTTAACTGTGGTGGACCTGTGCAGGACTTCAGCTGCTAATTGGTCTTTACTCGAGAGGGAATTCATACTTTGACAACTTCTGCTAAACATTTTATGTAAACCTGCTCAGATTTTTATGTCATTTCATGAGAAGACAGAATGAAGTTTGTGTTGAATATCAAACTCTAAACTCACAATTCAGTGGACATTTTGCTTTTACGTTTGTTACTGAAGATGTAGAAATCGACGGGTAAACGTGAGCAGAACCACCGTCTCAACATTCACACCAATAAAAATGAGTTCTACTGACTCTAAAATTCTGTGGTGTCAGCAATCTTCCTAAATACTTGTACTCGTTGACTTCTTCTAGCTGTTCTCCGTCGATTGATATTCCTCGTCTGCGCTGTGTTTTTGCCACTTCTTTGCACATGATTTTAGTTTTCTTTTTGTTCATCTTCATTCCATCTCTCCTTCCTTCCGTATTCAGATCTTTCAGCAGGTTCTCCAATTGTTCGTCACTCTCTGCAAACAAAATAATGTCGTCTGCAAATCTCAAATTACTCAGTTGTTCTCCATTAATTCTTGATGCCAGCCTCAATGTTCACCCTCTTGAATATTTCTTCCATCGCTGATGTAAATATAATCGGTGATAGTATGTCTCCCTGTCAGACGCCTTTCATGATGTTGATTTTCCTGCTCAGTGTTTCTATTCGTATCTGAGCTGTGCCTCCTCTCCTGACATCAGTAAACCTTAAATTATCTGATCGCCAGTGTGTCTCTTTGTCTCCGTCCTCGTCCTTTCTGGACCTCGCGAAACTTCAGAGCAGTGATTAAGTTACAGACGGCGTGAAATAAATGACTTCCTGTTTGATTTGTTCCGTAATATTGTGAGGAATAATCTGGAAAACTCACAGGGTTGTAATTATCCAGGGTTGATTTAAGGCTTCTTGGATCGTAATATTGTGAGTAATAATCTGGAACTCGCATCACACAGACAGACGTTTAAAGTCTGGGTTTAGATGAAGTTTAGTCGCTGGTTTCTGACAGTCATGGAGTTCTGAAGCTTCAGAGTCGTAGTGGAAAATAGGAAGAGTTCTAGCTAGTCCGGTTCTCATGAACACATGGAACCAATCAGTTATACGATGGATTGGAAAGATCCTGAACCTGTTATTTAACGTCAGAACAACTGGGAACATCCAAGCTCTGAATACAGGCACATTTTGATTTATAGTTTGACTGAAGCTTTGAAGGAACAGAGCACTAGAACTCAAAAAGAACAGCTAAAACACCACGTTACCAGGCGGTGCCCCCTGATTCTCTGGCACAGATATTTACAGGATATTCAGCAGAGCTTCACACTGACTGTGAGGAAAGAAAGCACATGAAGCACAATGTGATGCTTTCTGACCAAAATAAGAAAGATTTTAAGGGTCGTTCCAGAACTGAAGGACATTTTACAGCCAATAATCCATGTAGAAAATCCTAAAACATGCAGCAGTTGTGTAAATGTTTTTGTTCTGAGACCAAATCTAAAAAAAACTAGGAGAAAAGAATGTTTGAAAATATTTTAAAATACCAAATAAGTCTCAAGTTCCTCTAAAATGATATTTTTCTGTCTCGTTTTTGTCATTTTGTGTCTCGTTTTTGTCATTTTATGTCTCGTTTTTGTCTTTTGTGACTTGCTTTTGTCGTTTCCATCATCCACCAGTGTTCCTACAGAATGTGTAGAGCAAAGCTATGTCATCTCTTCTATTTTTCATATTTTCATCTCATTGTCAGCCTTGATTGAATGTCTTACTCTACCTCATATTATCAGGATCAGACTAATTCTTTGGACTGTTTTCCATCAGTCAGTTTGTCCTCTTGGTCAGCAGTAACAGCAGCTAAATATCTAGCTTCGACTGCTGAGAAAAAGCTAACATTAGCATGGATTACAGTACGGTTAGCAAAGACATAGAAAACATGGAATAAAAATGCTACCATTGATGTGGAAGCTTTGAAAGTTTATTACCTATTATTGATTAATATGGAGCAGAAAACTGGAAAAGAGAAGGTTGATTTTTCAGACATTTAGAAGCCTAAATGTCCTCCAGTTCTGGAATGACCTGTAACTTGGCAATGATGAAATAAGTTATGTTTTTTTTGTCAGCCTTAGAAAATATAAGGCGTTACCTGAAATCACATGTTTAAATGAAGCACATTTAAAAATAATCTTCTGATGTCACCTTAAAGACCCAAAGTGAAAACTCAGATTTAACTCTCTAATCTATCAGGGTCGCTACAAGCTATCCAGGATGCTAGCAGCAGCTTACAGAGCTAACAGAGCTAACTACAGTGAGCAGAAACACAGGAGACACTGAGAATCTGAAGAGTGTTTTACAGAAACATTTCTCTGTGGTTCAAACTGCAGCCGAAAACAAACTCAAGTTTCCGCAGGAGCAAAGACGGAAAACAAACACTGACTTCAAACCGGCAGAACTAGTTCCTTCTGTTATTTTTCTGTGGTTTGTCTGCTGCACAGAGCCACATCCAGTTACATATTTTCATTTTTTAAATACAGAACGTCTGTAATGTTTACTTCTGGAGCATAAAACAGATTTCTGGAAACACTGCCGACCCCGTTTCAGTTTGAAAACTTCAGATTGTGTAGAAGTTTGGACGGACAGAAACTACATTATTTTAGTGAGCTGCCTGTTGCTAGCTAAACTCCTACATACCTCTTCAGAAGCTCCACCTGGTGGAACAACCAGGTACTACAGCAGATCTACAGTACTTAAAGAGTGTTTTATCTTGGATAAAGGTATCTGCAGATATGACTTAGACTGGATCAGGGGCAAATAAAACTCGGACGTGTCTAATTTTAGGAATTCTGTTTCCATGCAACCGTCAACCAAATTTGAGGAGAATGTCTGAAATGTTGCAAAAAATTTTGTTTCGTTTCCATTACATAAATAATTATTATGATTTTGCAAAATATGACGCAGTATTTGTAAAGACATGGATCTCCTAAACCCTGTGACGTTAAACATGTTCATGTTTATCAACGACAAAACATCCTTTAACTCCTGCAGAAACGAGACGGACATGAAGACATTGAACCACATGAAATGTCGCTTTTTCCTGCAGGACAACGGATCCCTCGTGGTCCAGACCTCCTGTAGATCTGCTCACTGCTGCAGTAAAAACACTCTAACAGCACCGACACACCAGTGATGGTTCTCGTACCTCCTACCGTTAGGATTCTCAGCCTCTCCTTGAACACAGCCACGTCTGGTCGCCAGCATGGGGCAGCAGAGGGAAGAGACACCCGGACACCGTTAATGACCTGCCACCCCGTTACACCACAATAACCGACTAACACTGAGCACAACACCGGCCGGCATCTCACCGTCTCCACCACCTGATTGGTTTAGTTCTACCAGGTGAGGATGAGGCGGTGGAGACGGAGACGCTCTGGACACCATGCTAAAGCCACGAACACCTGAACCTGCAGCCGGGATCAGACTAACTCCTGAGACATTGTTTTCACTACAAACTCACACCACAGACTCAAACACAATCTGTTGCTGCAACTCCGCCAGTCTGAGAAGAGTCACATAAAGTTTTACTGCAGAGACAGACAGCAGACGAAGCTCAGAGCAGTTAGTGACATGAAGAAGCACCAGAACCACCGAGGAGAACCAGGACACAGAGCTGGGTCGAGATTTAGCACCTTTAATGGTGCTTGAAGTCCACAGGGGAGAACGTCCCTGTAGAAAGTTCGAGAGTAGACCTACCCACAACTGTCCAGTTGTGGGCAGGTCTACTCTAGAACTTTCTCCAGTTGTGGGTAGGTCTACTGTAGAGCTTTCTCCAGCTGTCAGTAGGTCTACTCTAGAACTTTCTCCAGTTGTGGGTAGGTCTACTCTAGTACTTTCTCCAGTTGTGGGTAGGTCTACTGTAGAGCTTTCTCCAGCTGTCAGTAGGTCTACTCTAGAACTTTCTCCAGGGGACGTTCTCCTTTCCTGCTTCTAGTCTTTAAGTTTAGTCTCACTTAGAACGTTCCAGGTCCTTGAAGTCCATAGAGGTGGGTCCAGATTTATCAGTTTTTAATGGACTTTTTCCATCATTTCTAAACCTCAGAACTTCATCAGTCCAGCAGATAGAACCATGACTTTTAGGAGGAAAAACACATCTGAGTTCTGGAAAAACTGACAGCAGATCAGTTTTACATCCATCCAGGTGTCTCAGTCTGAAGAATAAATCTGGTTTCTGTTCTTCTATCACCAACTTTGAGCATCAGTATTATGGGATGTATCCTAGTTAATGTCAAAATGGGACAAAACTGTTCCAAAGACACGTAAAATGACCAAAACCAAATGTCTAAATCTATACACAAAAGCAAAAAATAAACGACGCAAAACCAAACAAGACACAAAGCATGAAAAGCGAGATGCAAAATGACAAAAACGACAAACAAAATGACCGCACAGAAAAATCTGTCTCAAAAAGACACAAAACTGCAAAATTACAGAAAGGACACAAAAAATGAGAAACACGAGCAAAAAACAACAAAAAAAACCAACACAAAATAGGAGAAATGAGACACTGTCATTTTTGGTCTCCCTTCTGTAATTTTGCGTCTGTTTTGTGTTGTGTTGTGTATCTTTGGGACAGTTTTTGCATGTTGTGGTTATTTTGTTTAACATTTTTTGGTCATTTTGCATCTCTATTTTCTTGTTTTGTGTCTACTTTTTGCCATTTCATCTTGTTTTTTGGTATTTTGTGTCTCTTTCTGTAGATTCAGGCATTTTCTGTCTTGTTTTATGTTGTTTTATGTCTCATTTTTGTGGTTTAGCGTGACATTCTGATTATTTTATGTATCTTTGGGACAGTTTGGTTGAGAAAATGACCAGAAATCAGGTTTATTGTTCAGACTGTGACACTTGGATGGATTTAAATTGATCTGGTGTCGGGTTTTCCAGAACTCAGTTTTTTCCTCCTAAATGTCATGGTTCTATCTGCTGGACTGATGTAGTTCTGAGGCTCAGAAATGATAGAAAAAGTCCATTAAAAAGTGCTAAATCTGGACCCACCAGAACCTAAAACTTGCTTTTCACTGTCTGATCATCCTGGAATAATCTGCGACTCGTTTTTATCTTTTGAGTGATTCGGGTTTTAATTTCTTTCCAGCTGCTCTTAGACTGGATCTGGTCCGATCTTCACCATTTCAACCTCAGGCAAACCGTAAAGATAAGACAAATCAGACAGTTGACTGATTGGTCTGATCTTCAGAGTTTACCTGAGGTTGGAATATGGATCCCAGGGTTGAAGGAACTTCAGAAAGCTCCTGGACATTAGTGGCTAAAACGTGCTCATCTAAAGGAGTTTCAGTGACGTTCAGATTCCCTTACAGACAGTTAAGTTGTGAGATAATTTTCTATCGTTTGCTCACATGTTCAGGCTTAGTGGATGGAACGTTTTCATCAGACATGACCTTCATGCATGTTCTAAATGCAGGAACCGACCAACTGACAGAACCCGTTTGACTGAGATGGAGATGCATGTAACAAAGGGTTGGAGGAACCTTTAGTTTGCTGTAAAGTTCTTGGATAAATACGCGGCTTAAGAGACATAACTAACGCTGATGACAGGAACCTGAAGGAACCTTTAAAGTTCTAAAAATGTGGTTTAGAAGACATCTCAACTTCTTGTTTCCATCTTGTCAATATAAATCTGATGACAGGAACCTTTAAAGTTCTAAAAATGTGGTTTCAGAGACACTGGGGCTCCTCAGCCTTACCTAGCGTTCTACATTTCCTCCTCATATTCAGCATTAATCACTGGCCACAGACGACAAACAACCAACTCCAACCTCTTCGCTCTGCACCATCAAACATCTGGAGATGGTCCACAAACCTCAGCCATCAGCCAACACAGCAGCCAGACGTTACAGACAGAAGACCGGACCAGCTCAGAGCTCACACAGCAGAAGCAACAACCAGAACAGCTTCACTTCATGCCAGAGATACTAACACCTGCTAGCACAAAGCTAACAGCTCAAGAGCATCATCAACAAACACTTCTATCGGTGTCACTTTAGATCTGCAAAGATCAACTTTATAAAGTTTATTTTCCCTGTCATTCTTCACAGGAACATCTGAGCTTATTTTTATCCTCCTGACTTTACTTCGCATTGATGTTCTGACTCTGCTAACTAGCGCTGAAGCTAGCTGTGCTCTGATTGGTTGCAGCTCATTCCCAGGGATAGAATCTTCCAGAAAGATGTTAAACTACAGACTAGCTTCTACTATCCCACGTCAGGTTAATCTCCAGTAGAAGAAGTTCAGAAACATCCCGACCCCAGACAGAGTTACAGAAACTGGACCTTCAGCCCAGCAGAAGGTCCAGGAGGTGGTTCTGATCCTCACCCAGCTTGTCGGAGGATGTGATAATGTCAGTGGGGACACACGAGTCCAGATCGGCGTCCATGATGCCCAGAGGGTCCAACTGGGCCACATGGTGCCCTCGGATCTACGGGGACAACAGAACCCACCCGGGACAGGAGGAGGACATGGAGGATGGAGGTGAAAGGAAGTGCAACGAAACAACGGACAGAGTGGAGCAGATGAGAAGCAAGATGGAGGTTTAGGAGGTTCAAACCATTAGAGGAGAAACAGGAAGAAGGAGGAGGAGGAAGAGGGAAGGAGGGTGGGAGGGAGAAGCAGCGTTAACATCACATCTGTTGGTTTGTTTTTAGTCATCAAGTTCTCACCGACGTCCTGGAAGCCGGTATTGACCGGAGCATCATCAAAATTCACACAGCTGATCCCCAGAGGGTCCAAATGGGCATTGTGATGGCCCATCACCTAAACATACACCACAGGTTATCACAGGACCAGGTCTGGTTCACATCAACGAGTCTCCAGATTAACGTCTCCACCTCGGTTCTGGAGGACAAACAGAGCTCCCTGCGGCTTTTCTAAAAAACTGATTCTTGCAAGAATTATTTCTGTTTTTTCATCCAGGAAACTCTCTGTCTGATCTGATCTCCAACATGTTCATGGATGAATAAATGTGAAATTTAATGTTGGATCATCTCACGCTACTAAACGTCGTAAAAGTTTATTAACCAGTTTAAGTTTTATATAAAAAGATCACATAAATCAATGGACCTACAACCTGCATTAAAAAAAATGCTTTTCTTTGCAAAAAAAGACAAAAAAATGACAAAAATCAAACATGAAACGACAAAAAAATGACACAAAGCCACAAAATGACAAAAAAAACAACACAAAAACAAAAATGAGACACAAAATGACAAAAAACAACAAAAATGAGTCACAAAATGACAGAAAAGGACAAAAAAGACAAAGATCAGCCACAAAATGACAGGACAAAAAAAATGACAAAAATGAGTAAAAAATGACAAAAAAAATGACAGAAATGAGGCTCAAAATAACAAAAAAGACAAAAATCTGTCACAAAATTACAAAAAAGGAAAAAAATGACATTTATTATGGATTTATCATTCATTTAATGTTATCTTCATTGCAGAAAAAAAACGCTTTTCTTTCAATAATAAGGACATTTCTAAGTGACCCCAAACTTTGAACGGTACCAGCATGAAGAATCAATTGAAAGATATGATTTTAAAATACAGTAAAAAAGATATAATTACCATGAATGAATTAACGGTAACGTGTCAGAAACGGCAGAAAAACGTTAGAGGAAGTAAATATTCCAGCGTTTGTTTGTGGATCATCTGTCCGCATCCATGAACCAGAAAGTTCAACACGTTTTTATGAATTTAATTTTTAATTTTAACCGTTTTGTAAAGTAATGTCCTGAAAAAAAATGCTAAATTTGGAATGTAAATTTACTTTTTAAAAACTGAGCTTCCTGCAGCTTGTTTTTGTTTAAATTAATCGGTTGTTAGAATCTCTTCATTGGAGGTGGAGAAAGTTAACGGGACACATTAATATGAAACATCATTTAATTCCACACAGAAAACAAGTTAAAAGGTCAGATTTAAACAGAATCAATGAAAACTGCTTGATGTGACTCAATGTTGGGTTGAATTTATTGGAATTATTTATTTGCCCAATGAAGTTTTGTTCTGATAGGAGGAAAAAAAGTAAAAGATGTTCTGACCTGTAAAGACCTTCATCAACCTTTAACACAACAACCATCAATAACTGTCAATCTGCGGTATTATTGATTATAGACATTATATTTACCCTCCAACGCTACATTTACCCTCCAACGCTACATTTACCATGCAACGCTACATTTACCCTCCAATGTTACATTTACTCGCCAACGCTACATTTACCCTCCAACGGTACATTTACCCTCCAACGCTACATTTACCCTCCAATGTTACATTTACCATGCAACGCTACATTTACCCTCCAACGCTACATTTACCATGCAACGCTACATTTACCCTCCAATGTTACATTTACTCTCCAACGCTACATTTACCCTGCAACGCTACATTTACCCTCCAACGCTACATTTACCCTGCAACGTTACATTTACCCTCCAACGCTACATTTACCCTCCAACGCTACATTTACCATGCAACGCTACATTTACCCTGCAACGCTACATTTACCCTCCAACGCTACATTTACCCTCCAATGTTACATTTACTCTCCAACGCTACATTTACCCTGCAACGCTACATTTACCCTCCAACGCTACATTTACTCTCCAACGCTACATTTACCCTCCAATGTTACATTTACCCTGCAACGCTACATTTACCCTGCAACGCTACATTTACCCTGCAATGCTACATTTACCCTCCAATGTTACATTTACTCTCCAACGCTACATTTACCCTCCAACGCTACATTTACCCTGCAACGCTACATTTACCCTCCAACGCTACATTTACTCTCCAACGCTACATTTACTCTCCAACGTTACATTTACCCTCCAACGCTACATTTACCCTGCAACGCTACATTTACCCTCCAACGCTACATTTACCCTCCAACGCTACATTTACCCTCCAACGCTACATTTACCCTCCAACGCTACATTTACCCTGCAACGCTACATTTACTCTACATTTCTATTTTTGGTGAACTGATCCTTTAAATGTTCAGACTGTGGCTTGTGTTGTGGTTGTTTTATTGTGTCAATGTCATGTCATCGTCATGGTGTTATCGTTGTGGTGTGTTGTAGTGTCGTCGTTGCGGTGTCGATGTCGTCGCAGTGTCGTTGCGGTGTCGTAGTGTCATCGTCGTGGTGGTGTTGTCGTGTCGTGGTGGTGGTGTGTCGTAGTGTCATGTCGTCGTGGTGTGTAGTGTCGTGGTGGTGTCGCCACGGTGTGTCGTTGTGGTGGTGTCATGGTGGTGGTGTCGTCATGGTGTGTTGTGGTGTGGTGGTGTCATCATTGTGTTGTTGTCGTGTCACCATTGTGCGTCTGTACCTGGTAGGCCCTGATGAGCGACTGCACGGCCAGATGATCCTCCACCAGCTTCTCCACGTTGGGCTGAGCTCCGACCAGAGAGGAGAGCTGAGGAGCCGCCAGGCTGGAGGCCGCCGACAAACCCAGAGGAGACTGGTAGGCGGAGCCAGGAGGAGCACCAGCGTTGGCGTTACGGAAAAACACGTCCCACGACTACAGGAGCACAGAGACAGGAGGAGAAATGATGGAAATGTCCATTAAAAAGTGAGAAATCTGGACCCACCTCTATGGACTTCAAGGACCTGGAATGTTCTAAATGAGACAAAACTTAAAGACTGGAAGCAGGAAAGGAGAACGTCCCCTGGATAAAGTTCTAGAGTAGACCTATTGACAACTGGAGAAAGTACTAGAGTAGACCTACCCACAACTGGAGAAAGTTCTAGAGTAGACCTACCCACAACTGGAGAAAGTTCTAGAGTAGACCTACCCACAACTGGAGAAAGTTCTAGAGTAGACCTATTGACAACTGGAGAAAGTACTAGAGTAGACCTACCCACAACTGGAGAAAGTACTAGAGTAGACCTACCCACAACTGGAGAAAGTTCTAGAGTAGACCTACCCACAACTGGAGAAAGTTCTAGAGTAGACCTATTGACAACTGGAGAAAGTACTAGAGTAGACCTACCGACAACTGGAGAAAGTTCTAGCGTAGACCTACCCACAACTGGAGAAAGTTCTAGAGTAGACCTACCCACAACTGGAGAAAGTTCTAGAGTAGACCTACCCACAAGTGGAGAAAGTTCTAGAGTAGACCTACCCACAACTGGAGAAAGTTCTGGAGTCCTAGTAGTAGGTCTACTCTAGAACTTTCTCCAGGGGACGTTCTCCTCTATGGCCTTCAAGGACCTGGAACTCTGGAGATATTCCCAGTATGAAGGTAGAACTTCCTTTAATGTCACATTTTGGTTCATTTCCATATTTTTTCTTCTTTTTGTGGTTGCTTTGTGTCGTACTTTGATAATTTTATGTCTTAATAAGTTCGTTTTGAATCACATTTTAGTTGCTTTATGTCATTTTGTGATATTTTGGTTGTTTTATAT
The DNA here is from genome assembly GCA_027123335.1 of Amphiprion clarkii. Classification (NCBI taxonomy): domain Eukaryota; kingdom Metazoa; phylum Chordata; class Actinopteri; family Pomacentridae; genus Amphiprion; species Amphiprion clarkii. Next base: position 1,198,221 of record CM049572.1, read on the forward strand.
CTTACTGAAGGTCATGTTTTTTTACGTCCCAGTTTGGTGGTTTTTCATCATTCTGGGTTGTTTTGTGTCACATTATTGCAGGTATGATTGGTTCACAGACCAGACTCATTTTTCATAACCAACTCTGAGCACCTCCATGGATGTAGAATTTAAGGTAGAATTCTGATCATTCATGAAGTTACTGGAGATGAAGAACCAGATGTTCTGAGGAGGTTCTGGATGAGTTTTCTTGGATTGACCTTGACTGCAGTACTCAGTAAAACAAAACGCTGTGATGTTTTTTTTTTTTTTTTTTTTACCAGCTCACGTTCTGAGGTTCCATAAATCTGGTAGATTAATGTTCTGACCTTGGACGGTTTAATCAGAGGAGCCCTGACCTCTGACCTGGAGATGAAACATCTCAGTTGGTCTGCAGCCATAAATAAAGACACCAGAACACATGAAGAGAAAACACCAACGTTTGACAGCTTCTACAACAAAAGTCCAGATTTAAAGAGAATCTGAGTTTTTTCCATTTCATTTCCACTGAAAATAAAGTCAGAGTGATGACGTCAGTTTTCCTTTAAATGTGCAAAATGTGATTTATTTCCTGCTACAGATGATTAGAACTGTATCTTAAACACTGAACCCTTTCAGTTTCTCTGTATTTACAGCACTTTCAGTGATTTTCACATTTAAATGCATTAGCTATTATATTTTTGAAGTTTCTGGAGCATTAATATCCAGATTTAAGATATTTTGGTATATTACCGTATTGGCCCGAATATAAGACGGTGTTTTTTGCATTGAAATAAGACTGAAAAAGTGGGGATCGTCTTATATTCGGGGTCTAGACATTATACCCATTCACGACGCTAGATGGCGCCAGATATCATTGAAGCGAATGCTGAACTTGACTCCCCAGGCCAAAGCGAACCCCTGTCACGAAGAATAAAAATAAAAATAGCGGTAGCACGATGAAGAAAAATAAAAAATAGCGGTAACAAAGAAAAGAGAAGAAAATAATAGATTGGTTTATTTACATTTCAAAAACCAGAAGCCATTCATTTAAGAATGGATTGCACTTTAGTTTACATATTTAAATGTTCAGATATTAAGATTTGAATGAGGCAAAATAACATGCTTTTTCTCTCAAATATATTGTTATAATCATTTGTTTCAGATGTACTGTAATTATTTTCTGTATAAAAATTAATTTGGTGTTCAAAAAGTCTTTTTTCAAACTTGAGTCTTGAAAAAGAGGGGGTCGTCTTATAATCAGGGCCGTCTTATATTCGGGCCAATACGGTAATAGCCAGATTTAAGATATTTTAGTGCATTAATATCCACATTGAAGGTATTTTGGTGCGTTAATATCCAGACTTAAGGTACCTTTGGAGTGCTAATATCCAGATTTAACATACTTTGATGCATTAATATCCAGATTTAAGGTATTTTGGTGCGTTAATATTCAGATTTAAGGTATTCTGGTGCATTAATATCCAGATTTAAGATATTCTAGTGTATTAATATCCAGATTGATGATATTTTAGTGCATCAATATCCAGATTTAAGGTATTTTGGTGCGTTAATATCCAGATTTAAGATATTTTAGTGCATTAATATCCAGATTTAAGATATTTTAGTGCATTAATATCGAGATTTAAGGTATTTTGGATGTGTTAATATCCAGATTTAATGTATTTTTTGTGGGTTAAAATCCAGATTTAAGTTATTTTGCTGCGTTAATATGCAGATTTAAGGTATTTTGGTGTGTTAAAATCCAGATTTAAGTTATTTTGGTGCGTTAATATCGAGATTTAAGGTATTTTGGTGCGTTAATATCCAGATTTAAGTTATTTTGGTGGGTTAAAATCCAGATTTAAGGTATTTTGGTGGGTTAAAATCCAGATTTAAGTTATTTTGCTGCATTAATATCCAGATTTAAGGTATTTTGGTGCGTTAATATTCAGATTTAAGGTATTCTGGTGCATTAATATCCAGATTTAAGATATTCTAGTGTATTAATATCCAGATTGATGATATTTTAGTGCATTAATATCCAGATTTAAGGTATTTTGGTGCGTTAATATCCAGATTTAAGATATTTTAGTGCATTAATATCCAGATTTAAGATATTTTAGTGCATTAATATCGAGATTTAAGGTAATTTGGATGTGTTAATATCCAGATTTAATGTATTTTTTGTGGGTTAAAATCCAGATTTAAGTTATTTTGCTGCGTTAATATGCAGATTTAAGGTATTTTGGTGTGTTAAAATCCAGATTTAAGTTATTTTGGTGCGTTAATATCGAGATTTAAGGTATTTTGGTGCGTTAATATCCAGATTTAAGTTTTTTTGGTGGGTTAAAATCCAGATTTAAGGTATTTTGGTGGGTTAAAATCCAGATTTAAGTTATTTTGCTGCATTAATATCCAGATTTAAGGTATTTTGGTGCGTTAATATCCAGATTTAAGGTATTTTGGTGCGTTAATATCCAGATTTAAGGTATTTTGGTGCATTAATATCCAGATTTAAGGTATTTTGGTGGGTTAAAATCCAGATTTAAGGTATTTTGGTGGGTTAAAATCCAGATTTAAGTTATTTTGCTGCATTAATATCCAGATTTAAGGTATTTTGGTGCGTTAATATTCAGATTTAAGGTATTCTGGTGCATTAATATCCAGATTTAAGATATTCTAGTGTATTAATATCCAGATTTAAGATATTTTAGTGCATTAATATCCAGATTTAAGATATTTTAGTGCATTAATATCGAGATTTAAGGTATTTTGGATGTGTTAATATCCAGATTTAATGTATTTTTTGTGGGTTAAAATCCAGATTTAAGTTATTTTGCTGCGTTAATATGCAGATTTAAGGTATTTTGGTGTGTTAAAATCCAGATTTAAGTTATTTTGGTGCGTTAATATCGAGATTTAAGGTATTTTGGTGCGTTAATATCCAGATTTAAGTTTTTTTGGTGGGTTAAAATCCAGATTTAAGGTATTTTGGTGGGTTAAAATCCAGATTTAAGTTATTTTGCTGCATTAATATCCAGATTTAAGGTATTTTGGTGCGTTAATATCCAGATTTAAGGTATTTTGGTGCGTTAATATCCAGATTTAAGGTATTTTGGTGCATTAATATCCAGATTTAAGGTATTTTGGTGCGTTAATATCCAGATTTAAGGTATTTTGGTGCATTAATATCCAGATTTAAGGTATTTTGGTGCATTAATATCCAGATTTAAGGTATTTTGGTGCATTAATATCCAGATTTAAGGTATTTTGGTGCATTATTATTCAGGTCTTGAACAAGAACAATAATGTAAACAATGTCCTCCATTAACTTTAGTTGCAAAACTAATTTTTCTTCCAGTTTTTGCAGGTATTTTATGGCAACTTTACGACCATTTCTGTTGTTAAGGACTTTATTATGTTAAATTACAGCATTTTTCCTACTTTTAATCAAACTTCTAATATTTTTACAGTATTTTCTGCTGTGAGCTTCTATACATGCCTCACATTTAGAGATAGTTGCTACTTTATAAGTGATATTTCTGTTTTTTCAAATTAAATTTCAATTCTAAAATAATAACTACATTTTGTATTTGAGGTACATACAGTTAATGTTTTTTAGTTATTTACATACATTTTAAAAACCTTTTTTGACACATTTTGGACCCAGACTTTCATTTTTTTGTTAATTCTTTATTGTCTACCTAAAGCTGAATGTCTCAGGGTAAACTCTGGCATCGGCCGATCAGACGTCTTCAGAGGAGCCGTGTTGTGTGAATGTAGATTGTTCCTGGTCAGCTGTGAGATAATTATATCTCTTTAATCGACTCATTTGGCTGCAGTTTCCACAACACAAGTCGATGTACGTTTTCTCCTCCGTATTTAACCTGGTTTTCTGGTTTGCTGTTGTCAGAATTTACTAAAGTCTGACAGAATTATTCGTCTTTATTTGTAAATGCTGCAGCTCTCAGGTTCACCTGATCTTTCCAGGAAATAAATCAAAGTCTCACACATCAGACCTGAACAGGACCATCTCAGGATCATCTACAGCAGGGGTGTCCAACATGCGGCCCGCGGCCCAAAACCGGCCCTCAAAGTGTAAAAATTCCAGAGAAGACATTAACTACAGATTGTAAATTAGTAAAACTAGAAATTTAAAATCATTTGTAGACCATGACAAGTTGTTTTGATCAGAAAGTAAAATACTAGATTGTTCATTGTTCTTTAATGTCTCATTTTATAATATTTTGTCTGTTTTCATTTGTCGTTTTCTTTTTGTCGTTTTGTTTCCTTATTGTCTTATTTTTGCCATTTTGTGTTTCGCTTTATTCGTTGTTTTGTGTTTTTTTTGTCTCGCGTGTGCTGTTTGTCTAAGTTTTTGTTGTTTTGTTCCTCGTCATTTTTGTCACTATAATTTTTGTCAAATTTTTGGTCTCTTTTTTCTTTTGTTTTGTGTCGTTTGTCTCATTTTATTTCTCGCTTTTGTTGTTTTGTGTCTCATTTTTGTAATATTTTGTCTTGCTTGTGTTTTTTGTCTTATTTTTGCCATTTTGTGTTTTGTTATATTTTTGTTTTGAGCATCGTTTTTGTCATTTTGTGTTTTGTTATATTCTTTGTTTTGAGCATTGTTTTTGTCATTTTGTGTTTTTTGTCTCATGTGTATTGTCTATTTTTTTGTTTTGTTTCTTGCTTTTGTCACTTTTTTGTCTCATTTGTCATTTTGTGTCCTTTTGTCTCTTTTTTTGTCCATTTATTTGTCACTTTGTAACTTTTTGTCAAATTTTGTCTCTATTGTTGTTTTGTCTCATTTTTTGCTGTTTTGTGTCTCCTTTCTTTAATATTTTGTCTTCTTTTTGTTGTTTTTTTTCTCGTTTTTGTCTGGTTTTTATCGTTTCTCATGTTTTTGTGGTTTTGCGTTTCCTTTTTGTCTCACTTGTGCTTTTTGTCATTTTGTGTTTTGCTTTATTCGCTGTTTTGTGGGTTTTTTGTTTCATTTGTGTTTTATGTCTATAGTTTTGTTTTTCCCTTTTGTCATTTTTTGTCTGGTTTGGTTCCATTTGTTTTGTCGTTTTGTGATTTTTTTGTCAAATTTTTTGTCTCTTTTGTGTCGTTTGTCATTTTGTTTCTCACTTTTGTGGTTTTACCTCTGCTAGTTTCTTCTGCTTTGAACAGCATCCACTGGAGGATCAGCAGTTTTTATGAACCGACACACAGAACAGTGAACCAGGCTGTAGTTTCAGGCTTAGAAATGAAGAATCTCCTCATTCTAGTGTTCGGTGATCCGTGTATGTGTTTTTAAAAAATCTAAAACATGCTAAAAGGACGACAGGTAAGATTTAAATGTCAATAAAGTTTGAATAACAATGAAGCTTTTTTTTTTACCAAAAGGAGCAGAAATTAAATACAAAAGAACATTGAAGTTTTTGTTGGTTTTACTTGAAGAAGCACGTCGTGTTGATCTGATCAGGAAATCAGGTCATTCCATTAGTTCACTGTCAGACCTGTAGCTTCCAGTGCTATGCTAAGCTAATAACAGCAAGGTCAGAGTGAGATCATTACATAACAGCAGGGACTGGAAACACGACACCTCCAAGAACACACACACACACACACCTTATAGAATCCACACTATAATGTTATAGATCCCAGCCCTACACAGGTAATCTGATTCTCCACCTGGTGATCAACTCATCTGTTAAACTGTGCTGAAGGAGTTTTAAGTCGCCTGTTTGCTCAGTAAAGGCGGAGTTAATGTATGTGAACGTAGCTTAACCCCGTCTTGAATCATTTTCCTCCACTTTAGTTGAATAAACAGCAGATCTGCAGGTGTTGCTGTTGGGTTATATGAACCCTAATCCTAACTCTAACCCTGAATATTGGGCAGATTTAAGGTGGAACGTCTCCTTCCCTTCAGGCGCTACAACAGGCCCATCATGTGGCTCAGCTTCTGGGAGCTATTATTAGCCATCTGTCCTTTACCACTCAGTTAAAATGAGTCCTGAAGACAGATCTCTGAACCAGCAGAGCTCCAGGTGTCACCTTCATCTCACCACCTCACCTCCAGTCTAACGGGGCTTCAACACACGATACAGTTAAATAATTGCTGGTGGTGTGATCATAACATGATTAGACTGCTCCATGTGTGGCTGCAATTATTAGCTTTAACACTGAGGAACACATGAAGGACATGAAGGACGAACGTCTCCATCTGGAGTCAAACCAGCACTCACAGTTATCAAACTTATGCCAACAACCTCTTAGCTCTGAACTTCCAAACTAAGAGTATAAAATCTGCTGATTTTCTCCGACGGTCACTGTGAAGAAACACTCTAGAGTTAAGAGGACTCAGAGAGATAGCAAACTACAGCTAAAGGCATAGAGATAGCAAACTACAGCTAAAGGCATAGAGATAGATAACTACAGTTAAAGTCATAGAGATAGCTAACTGCAGCTAAAGCCATAGAGATAGCTAACTACAGCTAGTCATAGAGAGATAGCAAACTACAGCTAAAGGCATAGAGATAGATAACTACAGTTAAAGGCATAGAGATAGATAACTACAGCTAGTCATAGAGAGATAGCTAACTACAGCTAAAGTCATAGAGAGATAGCTAACTACAGCTAAAGCCATAGAGATAGCTAACCGCAGCTAAAGCCATAGAGATAGCTAACTACAGCTAGTCATAGAGAGATAGCTAACTACAGCTAAAGTCATAGAGAGATAGCTAACTACAGCTAAAGCCATAGAGATAGCTAACCGCAGCTAAAGCCATAGCGATAGCTAACTACAGCTAGTCATAGAGAGATAGCTAACTACAGCTAGTCATAGAGAGATAGCTAACTACAGCTAAAGCCATAGAGATAGCTAACCGCAGCTAAAGCCATAGAGATAGCTAACTACAGCTAGTCATAGAGAGATAGCTAACTACAGCTAAAGTCATAGAGATAGCTAACCGCAGCTAAAGCCATAGAGATAGCTAACTACAGCTAGTCATAGAGAGATAGCTAACTACAGCTAAAGTCATAGAGAGATAGCTAACTGCAGCTAAAGTCATAGAGATAGCTAACTGCAGCTAAAGCCATAGAGATAGCTAACTACAGCTAGTCATAGATAGCTAACTACAGCTAAAGTCATAGAGAGATAGCTAACTACAGCTAAAGTCATAGAGATAGCTAACTACAGCTAAAGTCATAGAGATAGCCAACTACAGCTAAAGTCATAGAGATAGCTATTTAGATCTAAAGTCATAGAGATAGCTAACTACAGCTAAAGCCATAGAGATAGCTAACTACAGCTAGTCATAGAGAGATAGCTAACTACAGCTAAAGTCATAGAGATAGCTAACGACAGCTAATGTCATAGAGATAGCTAACTACAGCTAAAGTCATAGAGATAGCTAACTACAGCTAATCATAGACAGATAGCTAACTACAGCTAAAGTCATAGAGATAGCTAACTACAGCTAATCATAGAGAGATAGCTAACTACAGCTAAAGTCATAGAGATAGCTAACTACAGCTAAAGTCATAGAGATGGCTAAATTCAGCTAAAGTCATAGAGATAGCTAACTTCAGCTAAAGTCATAGAGCGATAGCTAACTTCAGCTAAAGTCATAGAGATAGCTAAATACAGGTAAAGTCATAGAGATAGCTAACTACAGCTAAAGCCATAGAGATAGCTAACTACAGCTAGTCATAGAGAGATAGCTAACTACAGCTAAAGTCATAGAAAGATTGCTAACTTCAGCTAAAGTCATAGAGATAGCTACTACAGCTAAAGTCATAGAGATAGCTAACTACAGCTAAAGTCATAGAGAGATAGCTAACTACAGCTAAAGTCATAGAGATAGCTAACTACAGCTAAAGTCATAGAGATAGCTAACTAAAGCTAAAGTCATAGAGAGATAGCAAACTACAGCTAAAGTCATAGAGATAGCTATTTAGATCTAAAGTCATAGAGAGATAGCTAACGACAGTTAAGGTCATAGAGAGATAGCTAACTACGGCTAACTACAGCAGCTCTAATGAAGGGAGCTGAATCATTTAACATCACTGAAAACGGAGCACCTCAATGTTTTATCCCTTGAAGATCAAATAATTACATTTTCATGGACGTTGTTGATACTGTGGTGTTTAGAAATCAGACTGTTTGTCTTCCGTGCTGAACTCCTGTTCCAGCTCCCCTCCAGCAGGGGGCTCCACTGCTCCTTACCTTGTGAACACTCTTGGGGTCCTCCAACCAGGCGTAGTACATCTCCTCCACGTAGTTGGAGCTCGTCCCGTTCAGGAACGGCTCCGAGGCCACAGGCGCCGTGTAGCACCTGATTGGCTGAAACGTCCTTGTGCCCCCCGTAGAGGTGGCTGTGATTGGCCGCTGCTGGCCAACAGTCTGAGCCGCCTGCGAGGCGGTTAGCGGACGCAACCGCGCCGCACAAGTCCTTAAACGGTGCATAAGCAGTCCTTAAAGAGTCGCACACACGGAGGTGGGCAGTCCGACGGGCCGGACGTCGTCAGAACCACGACAGGAAGTAGATCACCGGGTCACGCCCAGGACAGGAAGTGAATGTCCACTGGTCCGTTTGTCCACTGAGAGAGAGAAACAGTGTGTTAGAACAGGACAGAACTCATAAACACAACAAATACTAGCTAAAAGTCAACAATAGGTAGCTAAACACAACAAACACTGAGCTAAAAGTCAACAATAGGTAGCTAAAAGTCAATAGGTTGCTAAAAGTGACAAATAATTAGTTAAACCAACAAACAAAAAGCTAAAAGTCAACAATAGGTAGCTAAACACAACAAACACTAAGCTAAATGTCAACAATAAGTAGCTAAACACAACAAATACTAGTTAAACGTCAACAATAATTAGCTAAACACAGCATATACTAAGCTAAAAGTCAACAACAAGTAGCTAAAAGTCAATAACAGTTAGCTAAACACAACAGCTACTAAGCTAAAAGTCAACAACAATTCATCTTTGATTGTTCACTAATATTCACAGCTTTGTTAGTTTGTTTTTTCCAGTGACTGTTTCAGGTGAATCTGTGACTGCCTGGTAACTTAACTGCTAGCCATTAGCTGCTAACCGTGAGCCAGCGTAAAAGCAGCTGATGTCCTGATTGGTGAAGATGTTTGAGCTTGTTGTTCAGTTTTTGCAGGTTGTTTGTCACGTAGAACAGAGAGTTAAAGTTAATCTGAATTTAGAAACATGCTACGCTGCTCCAGACACAGTTAGCTGCAGGCTAAGAGGCACAGCTAACCATTTGGTGATAGCATTAGCCTAGCACCGTCAATACAAAAACAATAAAGAATATCGGCCAATCAGGTTACATACATCAGATTAGCTTTTAGCAACTCCTATGTGCTCTCTAACATCAGATGGTCAGACATCCCATAAACCCGGGTGTCTGGGAATGAAAAGTTTGTAAACAGTTGGTCTTAAATGCTTCCATGAGTCATTGCATGTTTTTATTGTTATTTTCAGAAGAGCTGCATCCAAACAACAGATGATCTAAAGCATCTTCTCCTCTCCTGGAAGTTCTAAACCATTATTTAGTTCCAACCTTCCAAATCAAACTCTGCACAGTTACAGAAAACAGAAGTCCAACTTTCAACGAGTTCATTTTCACCTGAAAATGTTTTCAGTCCAACAACATTTTCAGTTTCCAGATCAATGTGTACATTTCTCATAATGAATATCTAAACTGGTAAACCCTCTGCTGCAGCAAAAACAAACAAACAAAGGAACAGTGTCCAGTCACAGCGCTTCTTTAGTCACTTCAAAATCTAAATTTTGATAAGTTTAATTACAGTCTGAGATTCAATAAATCAAAGTGCAGCCGTAGAGTTTGATCCATGGGAGGTTTATATTGTTTACAGATGCTTCAGTCTGGATCAAACTGTAATAACGTGTAAAAACACAGAACGTTTGTCTGTGAAACTTAAACCTTCACTGTAACTGAATAATTGTGACCAAAGGAACGTTTGTAGGTCAGACGATTATTATCAAGTCACTCTTATTTATTCAGCACATTTAAAGCAACAGCTGCTTTCTAACAAAAAATAGGAATGAAAAGGTTCAAATTATGAGGTTAGGTCTCAACAGCGTTATCTAGAATGTGAATTTATATGAGAAGTTCACACATTATGAATTAAAATACTACAAAAATAATAGAAAATATAACTTTACCTGAGTAACGGAATATTAAAGCTAACCAGTTCAGTTACTTTCACCTGTTAAATGGCTCTAAAGGACCAAATCTACTCATTTAAGCGGTTCTCCTGCTGCCATGACTTGGTTTCAGTCTTGAGAGTTAGTTCTTAAAGATGAAACCTAATGAGGACAATAGGATTTTGGCAGAACACCAGCAGAGAGAAGCTGCCTGACAGGCTGCTGCTGGATCTCCTGCTGACCTCTACAGTCTCCGGTGAGAACCGTCAGCCGGTGGGACTCGAGCGGCTCGTTCCCCGCGGGACAGGCCGGTGATGTGCGCTGTGAGCGGCCTGAGCTGCTCCGTGTGTCCCTCGGCTGGAGTTTCTGTGTGTTTTGACCTTGTTGGGTCTCCACTCCCTGCCGCCTCCATTCTGCTTCCCTCACCGCCCCACCGGGACCCGCCCACCACCTGCCCACACCGCCCGCTGATTGGCTGCCTGGGAGAAATCCCGCCCGGAAATACGACTCCGAGCTTTCCTATTGGCCACCCAGGCTGTCGGTCACTTTGTCCTTTCACGAGTCATGAGTTCCCGAAAATTACAAAAACATTGTAAAATGATGAGCTGCGGATGTTTTAGCTGTAAAAGCCGTTAAAGCTGCAGTGAGGCTGAAGCTGCGGGGTTTTACTCGCTGCTAACCGGCTAACGGATAGCCTCAGAGCTAACGTACTGTGTAATTAGCCGGTTAGCTTCACTTCTACTTTGTATTAATTACCATTAGCACGTTGTGCTAGCGAATAAACTGACGCTGGTGGAGTTAAGCGGAAGTTAGAAATGTAATTTCTCGGTTAATGTGAGTATTTTCCCTCTACGGTCACTTTAATAAGCACCAACAGGTTTAACGAGCCTTTTAACGGGTGACCGAGCCGTCCCGGTAACGGCAGTGTAGCAGCTAGCATGCTAACAGGTTTGTGTTGCTCACATTCCTCCGGACGGGTTTTTATTTTCCTCCGATCTATAACTAAATCCGTCTCCGAGTCCAGCAGCCGCTCAGGCCGCCTCCTCGGAGCGTCTCCCGGCTGAACAGCTGCCAGAGTCCCGGTTACTGACCTGGAGAAACGCGCTGCAGCGGCTCCCTCTCGGCCGGTATCCCGGATGCCCTTCGCCTCTCCCGGTGAAATGATGACAGCTCGCGGCGCGGAGCGGAGCAGGGGCGCGAGGCCTGTGTGCAAATGAGGCGACGCGGCATTGACGTCATGACGTAAAAGCGAGAGGGGCGTGGTTTTAATAAATACGTTAATACTTTTATTATATAATTATCACAGGCAGTTATTAAATCTAAAGTATGTAGATAAAAAAAGAAAAAAATAACAATTAAACTGAAAAAAATCAAAAACTTAATAAAATGCAATAAAAATTCTATTAAAATATTAATATATGCTAATATAAAATAAATTATAATTTATTATTTTTAAGAAAAATAGTAATACATAAAAATATTATCTATTTGATGCAACTAATTTACATATGATATTATAATTTAGTGATATAATTTTGTATAAAATGTACCTGAAATTTTGCCAGGCAATTTAAAACACAATTTTTATATATGTGTGTGTGTGTGTGTGTGTGTGTGTGTGTGTGGTGTGTGTGTGTGTGTGTGTGTGTGTGTGTGTGTGTAAGGAACAATAAGGAACAGTCCTGGATCCATTCCTGTTCACACTGTATACATCAGACTTCAAATACAGCACTGAGTCCTTCCACATCCAGAAATACTCTGACAATGCTATCATGGCATGTATCAGAAACGGACATGAAGCTGAATACAGGGATCTGATAAATGCCTTCAGTGACTGGAGCCACAAAAACTGCCTGCTACTCAACGCCTCAAAGACAAAGGAAATGATCATAGATTCCAGCAGATCCAAACCCCCTCTTCAGCCAGTGAACACCTGTGATGTGGACATGGAGGTGGTGACATCGTATAAATATTTAGGTGTCCACCTTGATAATAAGTTAGACTGGTCTAAAAATGTAGACTTCATCTACAAAAAGGACCAGAGCCGACTTTTTAGCCTCAGAAGACTTGGATCATTAGACATCTTCAGTAAGATGCTGCAGATGTTTTATCAGTGTGTGGTAGGAAGTGTTCTGTTTTATGCTGCAGTCTGCTGGGGAGGCAGTATAAAAAACAAGGAAGCAAGGCGTCTGAACAAACTGATTAAAAAGCTGGTTGTGGTTGGAATCAGACTGAACTCATTGGAGGATGAGGTGGAGAGACGGGCACTTAGAAAGATGGAGGCCATTCTGACAAACCTGGATCATCCACTTCACATCTGCCTCAATGAACAACTGAACATCAGTGGACGACTCCTATCCCTGCAGGACTGAAAGATTCAGGAAATCTTTCTTACCATCAGCAATTAGACTATTGAACTCTAAAGTAAACAGATGAGACCAGACAATTGAATTTCCCTTCGGGGATTAATAAAGTCATTGTATTGTTTTTTTTTTTTTTAATATATACATACATATATATATATATATATATATATATATATATATATATATATATATATATATATATATATATATATATATATATATATATATATATATAATTGACAGACAGCAAAATTGTTGCACAGTTGATCGTGTTATTTTTAAATTCAATATCTTAATGACATTTTATATTTTTCAATCAATAACTGTATCTGAAATATGGGGATTAAAGATTTAAAAATATGATAATACATATAAAATTCTACAAAAAAAGTTGCATAGTAAGAAAGTATAAATTATTTTTTATTGCCAATAAATTATTTTTAAAATATACTACATGTTTACTTATATTATATTATATTATATTATATTATATTATATTATATTATATTATATTATATTATATTATATTATATTATATTATATTATATGTATTTAGACTTTAAATAAATGTACAAAATACTTTTCTGGATTTATTTAATCTTATACTTGAATAATATGAATAAATATAATAAGAAAATGTAAAAATATTAATGAATTATCTCCAAAAATATATTTAGTAGTCAAACTGCAAACTGACAGCAATGAGACCCAAATGGAGATTTAAATGTGACTGAAAGCTGCTTTTCATTGTGCCTGAAACGCCACAAACAGGAGTCTGAACGGAGCAACAACATTTCTGTTTGTCTTTATTGAGTCTCCAAACCGACACCGTCACAATCAGTGTGAATAAAGTTCATCAGATTATCGCCTGAAGCTGGAGGAACGTCATCGTTTGGCTTTTAGAGCGAGCAGCACCTGAACGCAGCATCACCACTGTTGCCATAGTAACCTGCGATGAGGGAAACCTCCATGTCTTCAGCTTTAAATCCTAAAAATCCACGTGACACAGCAACACTTAACAAAGTCGTGAGATGTTGGATTACCACAGGAAGCTGAATTGCAATCGCAAAATAAAATACTCGATATAAAATCATTTATCATAATAGAAAAGGGTGATGAGGCTCCGCGTTGCCATGGTGACGTCTCACTCACCTCATACATGAACACAGGTTTAACATGGAGGTTTGTGTTTAGCCCTGAGTTTGACCTCTCAGGCTGCATCCAAACCACCGACACCAGATCAGAAGTTTTACTCCGAAATACCCTGTTAATGGAGTAAAAGTACACAAGTATTGGCAAGAAGTGAAAGTCCTCCATGTGCAGATTCGACCATTTTAGATTCATATATTTCATAATTATGGGCTTTAATTATTGATGCATTCATGACAGAAGCTGGAGCTGATTTTCATTATATTCTTTGGATGTTTGAATTTAAAATATTACGTCATCTTTTATTTATTTAAGATCTTTCTCATGATTAATGTGAAACTCAGTTATTACCCACCACAGTCCTGCTCAGGTTCTCTGCACCTGAAAGACTCAACTCAGGGTTCAAATCCTGCCTTCACCAACCCTCATTAAAGGAAATAAACCTTTTTTTCATAGATTTTAAATAAATCTCATGCTTGGAGTCAAACCAGCGATGATTCTTCAGACGTTCAGCTCTGCAGTGGTTTCTGCTGAAGAAATAAATATTAAAACATCCTCACAAACTTCTAGTTTTATTTCTAAACTAAACCTGACAGGAGGTAAATAGACGGTAGAAGCAGAAATATGTGAATTCATACACATTTTAAAACTGTATAACACCTGAAGACCTGCAAAACAACAACATTCATATCCAGAGGTAAAGTCACATCTCTGGTTTCATCTCATTTTACTTCCTGCTGTTGGTTTTTCACATTTAAATGCTCTATTGAATGATTTTATTACTGGACTCATTTAGTCTTTTATATTTTTATTCTCATTCAGACTCCTTGTTTATGTCTCCATTAGCTGTTTTCTTCTTTAGCTGCATTTGAAATGAGGCGTCTAACCTCAGTTTATCTTTAATAAAGGTTGAATTTCTACATTTCATAGTTTATACTTTTTAACCTTAAATATAACATTTACTCGTGACCCTTTAGCCTGCTAGTGCTGTTAGCTGGCAAATAAAAGTGATAACTGTTGAGTAGAAACTACAAAATCATCCAATGCAACTACTGACAGGGCTAACTAGCATTAGCTTATGTTTACTAGACTTGACAAACTGATGAGGTAAATATAAAGTGAATATTTTATAGTGGTACTGTGGCATGTAGGGACAGATTTGCTTGCAAGTACTAACATTTGCTACCACTAGCTAGCAAATGCTAGTAGCTGGTCAGCTTACTGGCTTTGTGTATTAGCAACATCGCCTCCTATTTTGAAACCTAAGGTGAGTAAACATAAAAGAAAACTATGAGTGATAAAAGTACATTTTAACTGGTAGAAAGGCTACCTAGCATTAGCTTATGATGTTAAACAAGCTAACAAACTGACTAGCTAAACACATAGGGAATATGTCACAATGCTAGCAGTAGCATAGTATTTGGGATGCGGTTGTGTATTGTCTTGTTAGCCTGCTAATGTTGTTAGCTGGAAAATAAAAGTGAGAAATGCTGGGTAGGAACTACAAAATCATCCAATGTAACCAATCCAATAGTGACAAGGCTAACTAGCATTAGCTTATGTTTACTAGCAATGATAGTTATTAAACATGACTTGACAAACTGATAAGCTAAATATAAAGTGAATGTTTTACAGTGGTACTGTAGCATGTAGGGACAGATTTGCTAACAAGTATTTTCTCATAACCTTGTTAACATACATGTACTTTTAGCTAGAAGATGCTAATTAGCTCATCAGCTAACAAACACTTGTGTATTAGCAACATCTCCTATTTGGAAAACTAAAGCGAGCAAACATAAAATAAGCCAATACGACTGATAAAAGTACATTCTAACTTGTGGCAAGGCTAACTAGCATTAGCTTATGATGTTAAACAAGCTAACAAATTGACTAGCTAAACACAGGGAATATGTCACAATGCTAGCAGCAGTACAGTATTTGGGATGCAGTTGTGTATAATCTTGTTAGCCTGCTAATGTAGCCCCGTAATTAGCTAGCTGTAACTAACACTGAATTATAAGAACTTCTTTTCAGAGTAAAAAATGATGAGATGCTAAATTAGCATTAGCTCAAGACTTTCAGAGCTAGCTAGTTGGTGAGCTATCAAACGTGAGTTAATTCTCTAACAGTAAAGTGTCTTTTAATATTTTACATTTATTTTATAGAAAATATCCTAAATTAACCTTCTAAGTTGTGTCCTGTTTATCTTGTTTTATATTAATTTATATTTATTGATTGTACAACTTTTTATTCTGCTTCCTGTTTTGCTTTTCGCCCATATCATTGTTGTTTCCTGTTTTACATGCAGGACTTTGGTTAACTTTCAAAAAGTGCAATAGAAATAAATATACTTGATTGATTTCAGAGTTTCGCCGCTGGTTTGAGTCCCAACATGAGATCGGAGGTTTTCTCTGGACTCAGAATCTTTAAGGTTTGTTCTGAACAGGGAGCAGCTGACTGAAACCTGACGCTTCAGCTGCCTTCAGCTCTTTAAATAACTCCTGAACCCTCGTCTCTTTTCTCCGGCTGAACTCTGAATGTTAAATTACTTTTTCATTTGGCATGAAAACGATCAAATGGCACTAAATGACAGCGACCTGCTCTGATCCCCAAACAGGAAATTTAAACATTCTAAACTTGATGTTTTCATTGGAGCAGAAACAGAAACATTTGGTGGCGTAAAAATCCCTGGTTTGAATAAAACCTGTTGCTAAGTGCAGCGTGAAGCTTTACAGAAACTGAAAGTCCTGAATCATTTCACCTCCTCACAGCCAGGTGGCGCTAGAGAGGCTTCAGGACGTTACTGCAGCTGATCCAGTGACGATTTAACCGCTTATTTTCACACCTTCAGTCTGGGATGTTCAGCAGATTAAACACAAATTTAACCTCCTTTAACCATCCGGAACACAGTTGACCAGCAGAGATGTTTCCAGACCTGATGCTAAGCTAAGCTAAGCTAAGGTAGCAGCTGATCCATTAGCATCAGTCAGTCAGCACACCTTCTGACACTGGAATGAACAGATTTTTCTAGAAAAGTTGACCACATTTAGTCTTTAAAATACTGATGTAGTCGAGTCTTTCTACACTCTGGAAAACACTTTCACAAAAGTTTTTAGTTCTAACATGAGAAATCCGTCGGCTGAGTGACGACATGAGGCCAAAAGATGAGAAAGGATCCGTGTTGTTTCCTAATTCTAGCTTCTAGCCCCTTCAGACTGGATTCTGTAGCGATACCGAAGAAAACTTAAAGGTCCCATGTCGTGGAAATGTCTTTTTAACTGACCAATAAGGATCCAGCTTTTTATAGCCCCGCCCCCTCACTGCTTCCATGTGAACCAATCAGAATGAGCCTCTCAGTCCACCAGGTTTATTTACTTCCTACAGCTACTTCTGCTGAACTTTAAAATGTCAACAAACTCACCAGTTCTGCTGTTAGAGTGAACACAAGAGTCTCCATGTGCTGATAGCACCCAGAGTACTGATGGTCCCCACAGCTATAGGAGGATCCTTAGTGTTAGCATGCTGTAGGCTAATGTGGCTAACATTAGCATAAGCAACAACTATAGGTGAATCCTTAGTGTTAGCATGCTGTCGGTTAGTGTGGCTAACATTAGCATAAGCCACAACTATAGGAGAATCCTTAGTGTTAGTGCATTATATGGCTAATGTGGCTAACATTAGCATAATCCACAGTATAGCAAGATCCTTAGAGTTAGCACATTATGTGGCTAATGTGGCTAACATTAGCATAATCCACACTATAGCAGGATCCTTAGAGTTACCACATTATGTGGCTAGTTTGGCTAACATTAGCATGAGTCACAGCTATAGAGGATCCTTGGTGTTAGCATGCTGTAGGCTAATGTGGGGTCATACAGTCTCTCAGGTGTTTGGAGCTGAAACAGAAACTTTCATAAATTTGCTGGAGCGCGCCACCATATGGGACTTTTAAGAACTGAATATTCTCAGGAAGGTTCTCAAATGTGTTTTTTTCTGTTTCCTCAGTAGATTTATTCGTGTTTATTTGCTTCTTGTTTCTACTGAATGCTCATCTCCTGCATCAGAGCAGATTCTGTGTTTGTAAGCTATCAGTGCGTATTCGGGCTGAATGAGGTGCACGTGTGGCTGTAGTCCTATGCTAGTCTTGGCCTACATTTCCCACAATTCCTCCCACACATTTCCTGACTGAAGATGGACCAAACATCCCAGATTTGAAAGCTAACGAGCTGAAGAGCCTCCAACAGCGACATACCACAAACATCCACACGAGGAGCTGAACCTGCCGGGCGAACCGGGCAAAGAAACCAAACGCACCCAGCAGCTCAGAGCGGCGCCGGGCGAACTGGGCGGTGAAACCAAACGCACCCAGCAGCAGAGGGTACGTTACATTCCTATGACAGTGCAGAGCAGAAGGGAAGTGCAATCAGACGGCACCAGTGCGTCATTCAGAGACAGAAAGACAGAAACAAGTGTCCAAGTGTAAACCCTGCCCCTGTCTACAAACCAGCCAATCAGAGTGAAGCCGACCTGTTGTAACAGTTACGTCTTAAAAGCATAATTTAACCTAATTGTTGCGTAATTAGCCCTGTTAGTAAACTTTTATTGCAGAGTTCTCAAATTCACAACGTCACAAACATAATGACGTGGCTATGCTGCTAAGCCTTCCTTTAGCAGAGGGATCTGCTCATTGGTTGCAGAGTTACAGTCACTTCCTGTTTAAGATGGCTTCTCTTTGTCCCAAACTGATGAACATCTGGAACATCGAAAGGAAATGTTCTTTTTCTGAGGACAGTATCTGGATTCTGTTTGAGACTAATGGACTGTTTCTGTCTGAAATCTATGATTACTGCAAAAAAAAATAAAAAATCAACATATATCTGATAAATCTCTCTCATGTCTGTAAACTGAATGGTTTAAACACAAGATTCAATGTCCAAAGAAAGCTCCTTTGTTGGCGGCTTGCAGCTTGAAGTGTTTGAAATTTGTAGATTATTGAAGCAGCTCATGACCTCTTCATGTTTGCTCTTTGCTAGTAAAAGTTTGTCAGCAAGCTAGCTAGCTAACGACACAAGAACTGTATTGAGTTAGCATTAAAGCTAATATTAGTTTACTGGATGAATTAAAACCATTTATTATGACAGAAAGGCAAAATGTTGACATAATGAATGTTTAGTGACTGACAATCTACACAGTTTGTGGCAAAGCTAGCTAGCTTTGGCTCATGAACACATAATTTGTCAATATTAGTTATTGTTCATGTAAATATAAAGTGAATATTTTACTGCTATCATTAAGAAACATTTACTCGTGACCCTTTAGCCTGCTAGTGTTGTTAGCTGGCAAAAAAAAGTGATAATGTTTGGTAATAACTACAAAGTCACACAATGCAACTACTGACAAGGCTAACTAGCATTAGCTTATGTTTACTAGCAATGATGCTATTAAACATGATTTGACAAACTGATAAGCTAAATATAAAGTGACTATTTTACAGTGGTAGTGTAGCATGTAGAGACATGTTTGCTAACAAGCATTTGCTCATAACCTCTTTAACGTACATGCACCATTAGCTAGCAAATGCTAGTTAGCTGGTCAGCTTACTAGCTTTGTGTATTAGCAACATCTCCTCCTATTTGGAAAATTAAAGCGAGCAAAAGTAAAAGAAGCCAATAACACTGACAAAAGTACATTTTAACAAGTGGCAAGGCTACCTAGCATTAGCTTATGATGTGAAATAAGCTAACAAATTGACTAGCTAAACATACAGGAGAATATGTTGCAATGCTAGCAGTAGTACAGTATTTGGGATGCAGATGTGTATAATCTTGTTAGCCTGCTATTATTGCTTGCTTTCCAAAACCACTTAATTAGCCGGTTGTAATTAACTAACATTGCAGCAAATATTGGCAAGTGAATTATAAGAACTTCTTTTCAGAGTAAAAAATGATGAGATGCTAAATTAGCATTAGCTCAAGATTTTCTGAGCTTGCTAGCTAGTGAGCTATCAAACATTAGTTAATTAACTGATCAGCTATCCACACAGTGGACGTTTTTAACGCTAGCAAGAGCATGGCTACAGCTAACCAGCTAACTACAGATAAGCTAATAAATGTTTGTTAGCTAGCAGACTAAACAAAATGGAATAACAGATTTTTACAGCTGGAATAACAGAAGTTGATGAGGAATGTCTCTTTCCACTGTTTTAGTCGATCGTTTTTAACTATTCTATAAAATCTGGGAGCATTTTAATCAACTGGTCTGAATTATTTTTGGTTTCAAATTGCATCTTTTTCTTTTTTCAGTTTTTGTCTTCTTTATTTTTTTTACTCAGTCAGCTAAAAATATCGAGTCAGATTTGTGTTCATTTGTCTGTACCGCAGATTTATGTTGTGACGTTTTGATTTTAAAGCACTTGGAAGGACAGCGTGTGATGATGAATAAAGATACTTGCTGGTATTTGGTTGGCTGATGGGAGCAGCAACATGAAATCTGATTGGCTGGTTTGGTTACCGAGGTGAAGGTGAGTCACCGGATGGACTCCAGAAAGAAAGAAAGAAAGACAGACTAGAGAACAGTAGCTGCTTCAGTTCAGTCCCACTACGTTCCAGTTGGTTCTGGTAGATTCCCAGTTCAGTCCGACTGGGCCGGTTTACTAGTGTAGCGGTCCAGGTGGTAGTCCGGCCCCGGCACACCTCGGGGCCCGCTGGCAGCCATTTTGGCTAACAGATCCTCTCCTGGCTGTTGCTAGGTGACCAGCTGTAAGTGGGGAGGGGGGGGACTGAGGTGGAGAAGGAGAGGAGGGGGTCTTCCAGGTGTGGTTAAACAGGTGGAGCGGGGGCGGGTCTTTGAGGCACCAGAGGCTGTGATGCAGCAGAAGGTTTCGGTTTTCTGAGGATGAAATAAAGAAAAATCATGTTCCACCGCTGTAATTACTGGTAAAAAATCTTTTTCTACGTGTTCGACCAACAACGTGTAAATCAGACACAGCTGGAGCTGTTGGAAGGTGGATTTTATCAGTTTCTCCCTATTTCAGCTAGCTTCTAGGTCCAGTTAGCTAAGAGAATTATGGTCCATTAAGATCAGAGTTACAACGTTGGTCCAGTTAGCTTGCAATTAGCATCAATGTTCAGTTAGTTTACAGTTAGCTTCACCTAACAGCAACAACTTAACAGCTTAAAATTACATTCTAGGTACAGTTAGCTTAGAGATAGCTTCAAGGTCTAGTAGAGATAGCTTTAGGTCCAGTTAGCTTATAGCTAGTTTTTAGGTTCAGTTAGCCTTTACGCCAACTTAGTTTTAAGCTATCTTCTTGATCCGGTTAGCCTAAAGTTAGCTTTGAGGTCCAGTAAGTTTACAGTTAGCACCTAGGCTCAGATAGCTTATAATTGACATCTAGGTAAATTTAGTCTGAAGTTAGCTTTAATGTGCAGTAAGCTTAAAGTCTGATTATAGCTCTAGTTAGTTTAGAGTTATGTCTAAGTCCCAGTTATCATAAAGTTAGCTTCAAGGTACAGTTAGCTTAGAGTTAGCTTCAAGGTCTAGTTAGCTTAAAGCTAAATTCTTAGTCCAATCAGTCTTTACTACATTGTCTATTAGCATTAAACAAACTGTTAGCAGATGTTGAGTCTTACAGAGGAGGAGGAGGAGGCCTCAGAGAGTAGGAAGGAGCCGACCTGCTGGTCTCAACCACCTGAACACACAAACAGATAAAACTGGTCAGGTTAAATCAGATTTTATTATATTTATTAATTTATTTCATCACCAGAATGGAGTTTCCTCAGTGTGTAAATAATTTTAACTCCTTCTCAGACTATAAAACCTCCATATTTCCAGAAACAGAAAACTGAACACGAATGAATTCTGACACAAATGATTAACAACATGTAAACATAAACATGCTATTCTCTCTGCAAGTATTCTGTGTCTCTTTGTGGTTATTTTGTCTCTTGGTGGTTGTTTTGTGTCTCTTTGTGTTTTTTTTGTGTCTCTTTGTAGTTGGTCTTTTTGGTTCATGTGTTCAGTTGTCGCTGCAGCGTGTGTTCATTAAGTCAGAAACAGAGCGAGTAAACGTTCCACAAACCTGCAGACAGAATGTACGCAGTACTACAGCAGTATATGAGTAGTATTTGTGTAGTAGTAGCATCAGTAGTAATAGTAGTAGTAGTATTAGTGGTAGTGGTAGTATTAGTAGTAGTAGTAGTATTAGTGGTAGTGGTAGTAGTAGTAGTAGTAGTAGTAGTAATAGTATTAGTGGTAGTATTAGTAGTAGTAATAGTACTTTACCTCCTTTGGTGGCAGCAGCTGAGTTTGATGCTTCATGTGGAGGGAGAGAAGTTAGAACTCAAAGACTCATTTACATTAATAATGATTAACATAGACACACACACACACACACACACACACACACACACACACACACACACACACACACACACACACACACACACACACAAAGACACACTAATGTATTGACCAATCAGCTGATCAATCCTCTCCAGTGATTATTTGACTGATTGTGGATTCACTGATTACAGGAAGTAATCTATTACTGGGTGGTGAACGTATCGATCAGCTGATCGGTCGACTAATCTGACTAATCCGACCAATCTGAGGACTGTCTCTGGGTTCTGGACTGAACCTTACCAGCTGAGCTTCATCATCACCTTCATCATCCTCAGCAGCGTCCTGATCGGCCAATCACAGCTCAGTATCAGTTCTACAGCAGTTGAACATTAAACCACTGAAACCAGTACGGCCCTGATACTGGTCCCAGCACGGAGACCAGTAAGGCCCCGATACTGGTCCCAGCACGGAGACCAGTAAGGCCCCGATACTGGTCCCAGCACGGAGACCAGTAAGGCCCCGATACTGGTCCCAGCACGGAGACCAGTACGGCCCCGATACTGGTCCCAGCACGGAGACCAGTAAGGCCCCGATACTGGTCCCAGCACGGAGACCAGTAAGGCCCCGATACTGGTCCCAGCACGGAGACCAGTACGGCCCCGATACTGGTCCCAGCACGGAGACCAGTACGGCCCCGATACTGGTCCCAGCACGGAGACCAGTAAGGCCCCGATACTGGTCCCAGCACGGAGACCAGTAAGGCCCCGATACTGGTCCCAGCACGGAGACCAGTAAGGCCCCGATACTGGTCCCAGCACGGAGACCAGTAAGGTCCCGATACTGGTCCCAGCATGGACATGTTTTAAACACGTCTAGAAAACTGGTCCTTCAGAATCATTCTGCTTTCTGTTTGTGTTTGGACTCATCCTGAGACTCACCCCGTCGCTGACGATGCTGCTGGCGTTGCCCCGGGCAACGGATGGATGCTGCACTCTGGGAGGCGGTCCTCTGACGGGATTGGCTGCAGCCGATCCGTCAGCCCTGATGACATCACAGTGACATCAGAGAGAGACATCAGGGGTGGGTGTGTGTGTGTGTGTCTGTGTGCATGTCTATACTGTACGTGTGTGTGTGTGTGTGTGTGTGTGTGTCTTACTGGTATCCCTGTGATCGCTTCCTCCGGTTGAGTCCCACGGCTCTCATCAGTTCGTTCCGTCTCAGGAAGACGAAGGCTCCCAGAGCGATCAGCGGCAGGACGAGGAAGAAGAAGACGAGCAGCCCGTCCCTCAGAGACGTGTCTTTATCTGAGGGCACAGACAACGTTAGCGCTCAGGTAACAGGTGGGCGGAGTTCCACCTGCTCAGGTGTGTCCAGGCGTAATACCGTTCCAGGTGGGTCCGCTGTCCACACTGCCGCCGTAACCTTTGACCTCGCAGAAGGGCGGAGCCCAGCCGTCGCCACAGTGACAGTTCCTGTTGCTGTTACACACCTGCAGACACACACAGAGGTCATGTGACACATCTGGATACAGGTGGACAGACAGGTAGACAGACAGGTGGACAGGATGGACATTACTGTTTTAAGGGCCATTTCTGCATTAGGTGGACATATCTACCAGGTTCTTTTTGGGGACATTAATGCCTTATGGGGACAAATCTGCAATATGAGGACATTTCTACCTTGTGACGACATTATTGTTTTGGGAGGACATTTCTGTTTCTTGAGGACAGACAGGTGGACATGAGAGACATTACTATTTTAAGGGACATTTGTACCATTTGAGCACATTTCTAGGTTGTGAGTACATCTTTGCACCGTGGTGGCATTGCTGCTTTATGGGGACATTTATGTCTTATGGGGACATTTACACCTTATGGAGACAAATCTGCATAAAAAAGACATATCTGCAATATGAGGACATTTCTACTTTGTGATGACGTTTTGTGAGGACGTTTTTGTTTCTTGAGAATTGACAGATCGACAGACAGATAGACAGACAGGCAGACAGACAGACAGACAGGCAGACAGGTGTCTCACCCCGTGTCCGTGACATTTCTTCTCCACGTCACAGTCGTAGTTCAGAACGTCGACGCTGCGACACTCAAAGTTCATACAAACCTGAAACCACAGAAGAAGAAACTAGTTTTAATGTCTCCTCACCTTGTCCCCTCCCCCTTCCTTCCCTGTCCTCACCTTGTCCTCCCCACACTTGGTTCCCTCGGTAACCATCCCTGGGTCGGGGACGTCTGATCCCAGCATGAAGTCGACTCCATAACATTTGCCTCCGAGGATCGGCGTGCTGATGATCGACGGCTCGATGCCGAAAACCGTCACCGTCTGAACGTTGGAGCACTGCAGCTTCCCGCACAAAGCGTTTCTATGGAGACGGAGACAGACACCAGGCGGTCATGTGATCAGGAGGCATGATGACAGTCTGATCTAAGTCACCTGAGTGAGGACATTCTGTCCACACCTGAGACCCTCATAGGACCGCTGAAAATCCCACTGTGAGGACATTTTTGTTTCATGTTGACATCACTGTTTTCTGAGGACATTTCTATAGCATGAGGACAGTAATGATTTCTGAGGACAATTCCTACATTGTGAGGACATTGATGTTTTATGAGGACATTTGTACATCATGAGGACATCTCTGCACCATTATGGGGACATTTACACTTTATGGGGACAAATCTGCGCAATAAAGACATATCTGCAATATGAGGACATTTCTACCCTGTGATGACATTATTGTTTTGTGAGGACATTTCGGCATTGTGAGGACTTTTACACCTTGTGAGGACATTTTTCTATCTTAAAGACATTACTATTATGTGTGGACATTATAAGGACAAGACACTTCTGTCTGATGAGGACACACAAAGTCCCTCCTGTGTTGTGAGGACAGACGTATTAATGTGTCTTTTACCTGCTCTCACACTTCTTGTAGCCGTAGTTGTGGTAGCCACAGTTGCCGAAGCGATCTCCTTTACTGTTGACGTTTTTGAAACAGATTTCAGGAGCAGCTTTCGCCTCTGAGGACGAGGAAGGACGAGGACAAGGAGGACAGATGATGAGAGACGAAGCAGACGACTCCATAAAATGCAAAATCAAATAGACTTGTACGTACTGGATCCAAATATGGCCTGACACTGTCCATCGTAGTGCTGACACTTCCCGTTGTAGCAGTAGGCCTGCTGGTTTTTACACGGCTGTCCGTTCTAAAAGGACAAAACTTTATTAAACAGAGTCCAAATAACAGCTGAAGAAATGTCCACATGACGCCTGATCAGCACATCTCTGAATCATTACCACATATCTGGCTGGTGTTTTAAAAACATCACTTCTACATTATGTGGACATTTCTGCCTTCTGAGGACATTTCTGATTTGTGAGGACTTTTCTGCATTATGTCGACATTAGTTCCTTGTGAGGACATTTCTGATTTGTGAGGACATTGCTACCTTGAGAGCGAATTTCTGTATAATTTGCACATTTCTGCATTGCAAAGACATTATTGATTTATGTTGACATTTCTGACTTGTGGGGACATTTCTACATTATGTTGACATTATTTCCTTGTGAGGACATTACTGTTTTGTGAGAACATTTCTGCAGTGTGAGGACATTTCTAATTTCTGAGGACATTACTGTTTTGTGAGGACATTTCTGATTTGTGAGGACATTTCTACATTATGTGGAAATTTCTGCCTGTCTGGACGTTACTGTTTTGTGAGGACAATTCCACCTTGTGAGGACATTTCTGATTTCTGAGGACTTTTCTATCTTGTTAAGGCATTTCTGTACAATTAGCACATTTCTGCAGTGTGAAGACATTTCTGATTTCTCAGGACATTTCTATCATGTGGACATTTTTGTCTTGTGAGGACATTTCTGTTTTGTAAGGACATTTCTGCATAATTAGAACATTTCTACCTTGTGAAGACATTTCTGCAGTGTGAAGACATTGTTTTGTGAGGACATTTCTGCCTTGTGAGGACATTTTTGTCTGGTGAGGACATTTCTGCCTTGTGAGAACATTTTTGTCTGGTGAGGACATTTCTGCCTTGTGAGAACATTTTTGTCTTGTGAGGACATTTCTGAGGACATTTCTACCACATGAGGACATTACTGAGAACGACTCTGTATTTTTGAAAGAAAACCACAGTTCGGACAGCAGACAGACATGACTTCAGCTGCTTCTTCCAAACAGGTGAAAGACGTCACCTGGATGAAGACGTCACTCTGGCAGAGGGACGAGGAGCCGTTGCAGTATTCAGGTAGATCACATTCATCAGTGCTGGAGCGACACACCGTTCCTCCTGGCAGGAACTGAACACAGAGCGTATATTAAAACACCTGAAGCAGCACCTGGATGATGAACGCCGTCCTGGTGTTTACCTGACACTTATAGCAGCACTCTCCATAAGCACACTGAGCTCCAGGCTTCAGTTTACAGGTCTGGAACTCACAGCAGGGATCCTCCTCACACTCCTGAACACACAAACACACAACAACAAACAGCTCTACTGTCACTTCTCTGCATTTTGAATCAAATTCTAGGCATTTTAATGGTTTCTCAAATGAATTGTGTTCATTTTTTACTAGAGTGGGGTGTCTTCTGAGAGTCAAATCTGATTTACTCTTTGCAGGAACTTCGTTATTTGATGACATATGATGTAAACTGTGAAATAACAAAAAAAAAAACTCATGAGAACTGCAGATTGTGCTTAATAATTGTTGTGTTTTTAGGTTTCCTTCAGTGTCACAATGATCCAGAGACAACAGGCCAAACATCACAGAGGGAATTCTGCTGCTTTTAACCCTACAGAACCAGACGTAGCTACAATCGCATATTCATTTTTGATTGGTGGTAGATTTGAAACCAGATCAGGTAGATCCATCATTCTTTTTGCATATAAAATCTGGGGAGTTACACTAATATTTCACACATTCATCAGGTCTCAGAGTGCTTTTTGGGTGCAGTGATGGGTTTGTAAAAATACACAAATTTCCATATTTGTCCAAAATTCTTAGAAATTCGTCCAGAACTTGCTCAAAAAATCCTTATTTCCTGTTCACAATCTGTCCAAAATGAGTTGAAGATCTAGGATGGCTTAGAACGGTTCCAAAATGACTCAAATATGACCTCATAAAATAAGTATGTTCTCTAAATGTTGTCAAAATTTGTCAAAAATGATCTGAAATATGTGCAAAATGGCTAGAAATTACTCAAATTTGTCCAGAATATGCTCAAAAAATCCTCCTTAACTGTTCAAAACATGTCCAAAATGAGTTAGTGGTCTAGGATGGCAGAGATGGGGTAAAAAAATTACTAGAAATGGGTCCAAAATGACTTTAAAATGTCTTCAAACCACATCAATCATCATGTCATATTAAAATTTTCTTGAAAAAGTAGGAATTATTCACAGTTAGAGTTTTATAAACATCCATGGTCCTCAGCGGTGAATTTATAGTCGGATCACAATCATATGATCATGTAGTGTTCACTTGTTGCCATGGTTACAGTGACGCTGTACCGCTATCTGGCAATAATACAGAAATCTTCAACAAATCCGTGGATCCAGACTATAAGCTGCATCACTGCCAAAATCTAATCACTTGGTCTTTGTGTCATTTCTGACCTTCCTGGAAAAATCATCCAAATTCATGAGTCTGTTTTAGAGTAATGTTGCTAACAGACAGACAGACAGACAGACAGACAGACAGACAGACAGACAGACAGACAGACAGACAGACAGACAGACAGACAGACAGACAGACAGACAGACAGACAGACAGACAGACAGACAGACAGACAGAGACCAACGCCGATCGTCACATAACTCCACTGCGTTCCTTGGGGGAGTAAAAATGTTAGAATATTTCCTGGCAGACTGGCACAATGCTCAGACTTCAAGGGTTAAAGGCAGCAAATTTACAAAATGTGAATAAAAATCCACTAGAAACCATTTCTATGCTTTCTGTTGACGTCTCCCAAAGCATCATGGGAAGTGTAGAAGAAGAATCATGGAGCTGAACTGACGAGGATGTCTTGTATTTTTCACATCATGTTTGGATGATGTAAACGGGATTTTTAGTGTTTTCTAGTAATAATTTATGATAAATAATCATAAATGCAGGCTCAGACCTTCTCTGATCCACAGTCACACTCCTCCCCGACGTCCACCAGCCTGTTTCCACAGTAGGGGGCGCTGTAGGCCTCGTCTGGCCGCGGGACGTTCAAGAGACACGATCCTCCGGTCAACAGGATCATCTTCTCAAAGTCGTCAGCGCTGCAGCTGCTGAAGTTCCTGGATCCTCTGAGAGAGAAATCAGAAGTTTACCGAGTCTGGATGAGGACAGACTGCAGATGGAGGCAGAGCTGGACCAGGAGGGTCAGACCCATCTAGACCAGGTTCCACCTACAAACCAGGAGGGTCAGACCCATCTAGACCAGGTTCCACATAGAAACC